>JAUTXW010005460.1:0-60000 GCA_030620095.1 Kuschelorhynchus macadamiae
TTCAACACCTACACCCTGTACATTAGTCGGACCTTGGTCCCTTGATTTCTGAGGGGTATTTATGCCTGTTATCATATTCATAGGAGCAATGTATACATATGGTGTAACATAAGTAAAGTAGAAAATAGCAAATCTCGAAATTAATATTTTGGTTGAATTTCGTACACTCCCTCCTTGAATCTTGTTAAATCTAAAATAATGAGTTGCCAGTTTTGTGAGAATTTTTGAAAATAATTAATCCTTTTTGTCGAAACGGTTTTTAGGTTTTGTCTTAAATGCATTTATTATTGAATATAACAGGGCGTTATTTAATAACTAATTAAGAAAATGCTACATTCTGATATTCCAGTAAATTTTTCACAATTTTTGGTTTGTTCAGCCAAAAACTAAAAAGATATGATACATGTTATGTTTCGATATTGATATACTGAGTGTTTTATATTAAGAAACCATACATTTCAATTTTCTGCCAAGCTATTGCCGTGCTATAAAATGGAATAATTAAAATAGCCCACTAATCACCGAATTAAGTCGAAGCCAATTTGGCATAATAAGACAATTTTAAATGCATTGGCACTATTGCCAGATTTATACACTTTTTTTTTGAAAATAATAAGTAGACCTTTCACTTTTTTTAATACCTACTTCAAATACTTTTTGTATTTTATGAAATAAAACAAGCTTATTTAAACACATTATAAATAAAATGCTTGATAACGTTACTCGGCGGGGCCTTGCATTGCTCATCAGCTAAGATAAAATCGATTTCAAAAATTATTTGCAATGGTAGAATGATATGATTATTAAACATTCATTTCTATAAATTTCGACGTTGACAAACCCACGAGTGATAAATAACTCTGTCTTGCCGTTTCTCATCATACCCCCAAATATGGTTAAACCTCCGTCACCAAAGGCCTCTTAGCTGCCATATTTTCTTCGTTATACCTTGTATTCCTTTGCTGCCATACCGTTATTCGTCCATCCGAATGGTATAAATAACTTTGGATTCATTAGCTGAATAGACAATTAGATGAGTTGTCCAAATTCCAATTAATATGTTCTGTCCACCACTTGAGTCGGGAAGCTCGCGTGCTGTGGTAAAGTCGCACACATCTGGCTCGTTTTTGATTCTTGAAAGCAACATACCTACCGGGTTTACAAATGTTAGTTGTCTTTAAGTCATTACTAGTAGTAAGCTGTTTTAAAATTAAGGAACACTTGGGAGATATTCGTATAATACCATTATTCCCGATTTGGTTTTTATTTTTTCCTTTATTTATAATTATTTAGGTAGTAATAAAAAAAATACATATTTATTGTCACTTTTCTCCTTTGCGAACATCTTCAAAATTGTTTAAAATTTCATCAATTTGTATACTGCACATTAATTAGCATCAAATTACGGAACTTTCCCCTAATTTAACCAATTTTATATATCTTTACTGTTTCTAGATCCCTACCTATGCATACACTCAGTTTTGTAATACCCGTATATATCCTACAGCGGCATTTAAATCTCAAAGTAAGTAATTCATTTTAGTAAATTTTAATATCTAAATAAGTATTTATTTATTTACCTAAGCCCGTTTTTGTTGAGATTTCTTTTCACCGTGGAATTGTTTTGAGAACATCTGTTTGTGCTCGTAAATTTGAATTAAAACGAGAAGAACTCCGTAAGGGGTGTGTTCTATCAGGTTACGTTCCATTTGTAGAGTAATTTTCGGAGGCCTACCACCACTTGTTCGGTATCTGTGAGTCCCAGTTTCATTCATCCTTTGTTGTAAACGGGTTATCACACTAGGGTGTACATTGAATAGTCTTGCAACCTCACGTTTTTTCATATTTTTATTTATTTTCGCCCCCCCCCCCTTAACATCATCCTAGATCCGCCCTTATTAGGAACACGTTATTGTCAAAATTTTAAGTTGTATACATTGCAAAAAACCGTGATAAATAACTTCTTTTATTTAGAGAAGTTTCCTGCAAGGCGGCTATGAAAAAATAAATGACATAATTGAATAGCCATGTCAACTGAATGTTTATCGTTGGTAATCTGTCAGACTAAATACAAATGTGAAAAATGCGAAGACTTTCCGAGATCGAAAGAGAAAATTGCTTGAGGCTTATTTATGAAGGAATGCAAAAGATTGAGGTTGCAAGACTATACAATGTACACCCTAGTGTGATAACCCGTTTACAACAAAGGATGAATGAAACTGGGTCTCACAGATACCGAACAAGTGGTGGTAGGCCTCCGAAAATTACTCTCCCAATGGAACGTAACTTGATTCGACAAGCTAGAATTCACCCCTTACGTAGTTCTTCTTGGTTTAATTCAAATTTACGAGCAGAAACAGGTGTTCTCGTAAACAATTCCACGGTGAGAAGAAAACTCAACAAAAACGGGCTTAGGTAAATAAATAAATACTTATTTAGATATTAAAATTTACTTAAATGAATTATTTGAGATTTAAATGGATGGTTTTATACAGGGTATTACAAACTCGAGTGTATGCAGAGGTAGGATCTCAAAAACCGTAAAGATACAAAATTTGTTAAATTAAGGGAAAATTCCGTAATTTGGTGCTAATTAATATGCAGTCTAAAAATTGATAAAATTTTAAACGATTTCGGAGGTTCTGTAAAGGGGAAGAAGTGACAATAAATATGTAATTTTTAATACTACTTATTATAAAGGAAAAAATAAAAACAAAATCGGAAAAATCGTATTTATACGTATATCTCCCAAGTGCTTCATAATTTTATTATTTTATAATCAGCTTACTACTAGTAATGACTTATTAAGACAACTTACTTTTGTCAACCGTGTTTGTTGCTTTCAGGAATCGAAAACGAGCCAGATGTGTGCGACTTTTACCACAGCATCGAGCTTCCCGACTCGAATGGTGCACGGAACATATTAATTGGAATTTGGATAACTGGTCTAATTGTCTATTTACTGATGAATCCAGAGTAACTTTATATCATTCGGATGGACGAATAACGGTGTGGCGCCAAAGGAATACAAGGTATAACGAAGAAAATATGACTGCTGAAGAGGCCTTTGGTGGCGGAGGTTTAACCATATTCGGGGGTATTATGAGAAATGGCAAAATAGAATTATTTATCACTCGTGGGACTGTCAACGCCGAAATTTATAGGAATGAATGTCTAATAAATATCATTCTACCATTTGCAAATAATTTTGGAAACGATTTTATCTTAGCTGATGACAATGCAAGGCCCCACCGAGCTAGAACCGTTATAGAGACTTTGGAAGCCTTCCAAATTAATACATTGTATTTGCCGGCAAAGTCTCCAGACCTCAATCCAATTGAGCATGTTTGGAGTCATTTAAAATTTAAATTACGCGGAAGAGCAAATCCACCGCAAACGTTAGACCAGCTTGAAGTTGCAATTAGGGAAGAGTGGGAAAACATTCCACAGTATTTTATAAATAATCTTATTTTATCAATGCCTCGAAGGTGTCAGGAGATTATCAATAAAGGGGGGACCCACAAGATACTAACTAAATATTTTATTTTACATTTCTTCTTGAAGGAAACTTCTTTAAAATAAATAAAATTTTATATAATTTAGTAATTTAGTAGGGTTCTTTTGCAATGTCTAGAGCTTGAATATTTGATAGCAAAGTGTGGAATTTTTTTTTATTCTTTTGTTTTTTTTTGCACCCTTAGTACGCAACGTATTAATTAAAAATATTTATAAGGTGTTTAAATAAGCTTGTTTTATTTCATAAAATACAAAGGGTATTTGAAGTAGGTATCAAAAAAGTGAAAGGTCTACTTATTATTTTCAAAAAAAAAAAGTGTATAAATCTGGCAATAGTGCCAATGCATTTAAAATTGTCTTATTATGCCAAATTGGCTTCGACTTAATTCGGTGATTAGTGGGCTATTTTAATTATTCCATTTTATAGCACGGCAATAGCTTGGCAGAAAATTGAAATGTATGGTTTCTTAATATAAAACACTCAGTATATCAATATCGAAACATAACATGTATCATATCTTTTTAGTTTTTGGCTGAACAAACCAAAAATTGTGAAAAATTTACTGGAATATCAGAATGTAGCCGTTTCTTAATTAGTTATTAAATAACGCCCTGTATATTCAATAATAAATGCATTTAAGACAAAACCTAAAAAACCGTTTCGACAAAAGGATTAATTATTTTCAAAAATTCTCACAAAACTGGCGAGCTTTCATTATTTTAGATTTGACAAGAGATTCAAGGAGGGAGTGTACGAAATTCAACCAAAATATTAATTTCCAATTTTGTTATTTCTCTTTTACTTATGTTACATCATGTATACATTGCTCCTATGAATATGATTACAGGCATAAATACCCATAATAAATCAAGTGACCAATGTCCGACTAATGTACAGGGTGTCGTGTTGAAGTGTTAATAATGTAACGATGTCGTTTTTTTCGAAAAAACCCTGTATATTGAAAACAAGTGAAGATACGACAAATCGCTACAAATTGTTTTTTTGCATCTTGCCAAAGATCATTTTGGTCGAAAAAAGAAAACTTAAGAGTTGCTGTAACAAGTTCTCGCTCTTAACAAACATTTAAAAAAATAAGACGGTGTCATCTCACACCCTGTATAATAAAATGTATAATAAAATGAAACGCACTTTGAAAAAATACATAATACTGGGCTTTTTTTCAAAACATATCTCCATAATACGCTGAAAACCGTAGCCCAATATCTCTCATCCCTGAAAAGTTACAGCAATTTGAATTTTACACAAAAATTTTAGAATTGCAGTTATTATGCACAGCAGTTTAGGTGTCCGATATTTCTCAGGACAATTCTTCAAGTATTTCTAAGTTGAAAACGCTTTTCGTTTCCAAGATACCGGGTGTTAAAAGTTTAAACAATCCTAAAGCTTTTTAATTTAAATTTAATACATGATAAACCATGATTAATGTCGATGGAATAAATACAATATGTATTAGAAACTTATACAGGGTGTAACTTTTTGGGGTTAGGACCCCTTTGACTGCCCTAAAAAGTTTGCTCTAGCGACACTGACCTAGTCTTGTACTTCTATCGGCTTTTCTATTTTATTCTACAAATTTTATATTCCTTGGACTTTTTTGATATCTTGCATCGTTTTGAAGTGATTTAGAAAAATGTGTTTAAAAACTTGGACATTTTTGATAGTTTTTAGCTTGTAATGTAAATAATAAAAGCTGACCAGATATTAAAAAGTCCATAAGGATATAAGACTTTTAGAATAACGCAGAAAAGCCGATAGTAGTACCATACTAGGTCAGTGTCGCTACAGCAGACTTTTTGGGGCTATCAAGGAGTCGATAGATAACTCCAAAAAAGTTACAAAGTTATCGTGTGTTAAATTTGATTAAATATCTCTAGAAATGTACGAGGCACATCAAAAAAAGTAAAATCTTTAAAATTTTAACACCATGTATTTTGAAAACGAAGGGTCTTTGTCCACATCTTTATATGAACTTTTTCTCTTAGAAATATTCGAGGAATTGTCCTGACACTTATTAGTAGGTTGCGTACATTATAAGTAGCGTACATTGCGGCCCGGGGCGGTCCGCAATTAAAAATAAATAAAAAAAATCTAAGCATTTTTTCGAGGATTGTTTCATTAGAATTAATTAGCTCAGCAAAAACTCTTTTATCAACGGGTTATCATAGAAACTATGAAATTCGGGTTGTTTTCTTAGATTTCTCTTTGATGTCAGGAAAAATTGGTGGATACTGACAAGACAAAGTATATTTTACACAAGCTGTAATTAATAATTCGTTATTTAGTTTTGCAGGTCTTAGAGATACTTGTAGAGATAAGACAAAAATCTGGTGGTACAATTTAAGACCTAAACCATTGTGGCATGCGTTCCTTTTAGGGCTATGTGTTGTGACACTATAAAAAAATTAAAACCAATTCACTTTTCTTTATTCTACCGATACATAATAGTTTAAAAATTGCATTTTAAAATGTAAGAAAAGATTATACCAATAAGTGACAATATAAAACAGATAGTAAAACATGTAAGCAAAAATCTTAATACCGACTAGTAAACCCTCCTCTTTGTATTTTCTTTGCCCCTTACCCCAAAATTATAGATAACCAAATGATTATTCGTAATCACTGTTCCATTTATCAGATTTTGATGTTTGCTACTATGTTGTTTATTATTGTGTGATACATCAACATTTTTGAAAAAAATGTTTTAGAACAGTAGCTAAAAATGTAAAAAGGCATCTATAAAATATTGCATAGGCTGCAAAAAAAACTTAAATGGCGTAATTAAGGGGGGGGAATCTTCTCCTGTTGTATGCTTTTTTACGTATTGTGCAGTGGCGTAATAAGACAACGTGGAGCCCTGGTGCCAAATCGTAAAACCGTAAAAAATTTAGATTTCATAAATCGCAAAAAAATATTCAGAATAGCTCCAGACAAATCGGATAGATATCACAGAAAAATGCAACAAGGTTATATATCAACCATAATATATTCCATATAAACTATTCTAAATAAACTTAACCAAAAAAGAAAGAAATATACAAAACAACATTCTAAAGAATATAAATAATTCTAATTACACCGACTTACGATTAGACGACTGACAGCTGTTACTTTTGTCTATACCTTGAAAAAAAATGTCTATTTTTACATGATTTTCCAATTTTGCTTCATTTTCCGCAGATTTTTTTCTTTAAGCTGCTCCCGATTGGTGCTTGTAATTCATTTTATCACGACTACGACGCTGAATACTCACAAAACAAAATATAAAATCAATATCACTACAATTATACGCCTGTTTTAGTCTAGCACAAAACACAGAACACAAACAATTAGCACCCAAAAGCCAGTACCGCATCTACAATATTTGGGGCCCTAGGCCCGCTTGAGATTATGGCAGTAGGTGAAGTGCTACTTCACCAGGAAAAATAAATAACCAAACATCTAACTATATTTATTATATATCTCTTAAAATTTAAGTTTTTACATTCATTTATTCACCTAATTGGCAAAAAATAAACTGTACATCTCGAATAAATATTGTACGTTGGCGGCACGTCATTTTAAAACTTTCAAATCGAACTTTATTATAACAACTATAACAGTGGCGCAAACCGCTTCTACTTTGCTGGAGGGGCTATGTTTAGTTTACGATTTTCCTACTACGTTGCCATGACAACGCGTTCGCAATAACGTCGACCGCATGTAAGATTAATGTTAATCAACGCCATACAACGCCCGCGGTAAATTGCTAACGCAGTACACTACACCCACGTGTCGTTCAGTTTGTTGTTTACTTTTATTTTCGCGGATTTCGCTGCAACCGGTTAGTTCCTTTGCAGTTTACTTGACTGTTTTGTGTTATATTTATTTATGGTGTTGTTACAACTTTATTTGGTGTCGAATTTATTAATTTACATTATTGATAAATCCGATCACCGATATAATTTACATTTTGTTGGAACCTCCATTTAATCGATGGAAGGAATAAGATCAGAGTTTTAATCGTCATCCTGGTTTTCGGCGTACAAATGGTTATGTAGTAGTCAAATATTACAAAAATTGTTTTACTGGCCTTGCTTGCCTAAAACTAAAAGATCGTCACAAAAAAATTAAAAATGTTTTTACTGGTGACTCGAAAACTATTCAAAACGAAATAATTAATTATTAATTGAATTTAGTTGAATGCATTTCTGATTATTTAAATGATCATGTAAAAAATGAAATAATGAACCCACAGTTTTTTTCCGTGTAAGTAGGTGACACGACTGATATTACGCAAACCTCCCAGTAGTTTTAGGTTTTACATGTACGAATGACTTTTTAAAAAAACTCAAAATTTGAAAAATACGGACTTTAATTAACCGGTACGACAGTTAGTGGCTTAAAGACGCCTTAACATGTTTACAAAAAGTATTTATATGTGAATAATTGTATGTCAGCGGTTTTCATCTTCCGTGGAACATCTCATCGTTACAGTTTCCCATCATAAGGTGCTGTGTTGACTGTTCCCATAACTCCTCCGCCCTTAGTGTAGAATTCTGGGGTTGGCTACAGAATTCGGGGATACATGGCTGGGGATTTCTTCTAATTTCATTTCTTCATTTTCTTCTTTCTTGAAGTTTCTCGTTTTCCTTCTATAAAACTTGATTGCAAAAAATGGTATTAGTAAAATTAAAATAATGTAAATTAGTATTGTCCAGCCATTAATAGTTTTAAAATGAATTGGAGTGTTTTCGATGGAGTTGATTTCTTGTTTTTCAACTTCTAAAGCACTTTTAATAACACTTATGTCTTTTAGATCTACATCGTCTAGTTTCAATGGTTTTAAGTCTGTCGCGGATTTATATACCGGGTGTGTAAAATTAATTTTTGGAAGCAAAATATTTTTGTAATTGTTTTTGGAATTTTTGAAGTTTCGAATAAGTATGTCTTTTATACGCACTTCACAATTATATTTTAGTTCTAATACGTAACTTCCTTGTAAGGGTATATTTTCACTATTTTCATCGCATTTTGACTTGGCTACTGTGTATTCGGGACAAAGCACAATCCATTTGTTATTCTCAAGTTCTTGGATTTTGACCTTTTCGATTTTGACAGGAACCAATCGACAATTGGATAGGTTTTTTGAGAATTTCAGAAGTTGCGTTTCGCATGGGGAATCTTCTGTGGTTTTTATGGGATTTGTATTTTGGCAGATAAATTCTTCAGGAATGATTTCTTTACATTTTTTATTGAAAGAGATATGGTTTTGCTCATTAATTATTAAATATTGAGAATTCGGTATTATTGTTTTAAAGGAGTTATTTTGTGGAATTGGTAAGGGTATAGGTGAAAATAATTATAATTATTTTTTTCAACAATTGGAATTTCGATTATAAATATTATTTGATTCTTTTTGCTGTAGCTTTTTATTTCCATTATTTTTTCAAAAAGTAAGATGTTCTCTAATTTTGTTTGGAATGGTAGTTTATTATTTGTTAAGTGTTTAGAGATTAATTCTACTTCTCTTAGAAGCTCGTTGGGCTCAATTATAGAGTTATGAAAAATATTTAGTTTGGAAAAAGTTATTGCGATTTGTATTTTTTCTAATATTTCGTATATTATTTGAAATTCGGTAATTATTTGGGAAATTATCATTTCGGTGTAAAAGTAAAAGTAGGTTCCTATATTTTCGACTTCCATGGTATGTAATAATTCTTCAATTCGGTTTATTCGATTTTTGAGAATTATTTGATTTTTTGTTAAGTTTTGGATATCATTTTGGAAGGTTTGGATTGATTTTTCTAGAAGTGAAATTTGGTCTTTTACAAGTGTTTTTATTTTTATTTGATTACTAGATAGAGTTTCTATAGCTTTTTCATATTTTCGAGCGTCTTCTTGGTCTAGGTTTCCGGTTATTGATTTTATTATTGATCCTAATCCGTCTATGAGACCTCGTTTTTGTCTATTTTTAAATAAAGGATTAATTTGGGTAATTTGACTTATTATTTTATTTTCGTAAGATAATAAAAGTTGTAGATATTATAGAAATTATTTTTATAGCTTTTAGAAATATCAGTTTCATTTTCAAATGCGTTTTTTATACGTACGTATTGAGACTGAAGTGCATTGAATTGACTTATTATATTGGATATATCAAATATTTGAATAAATGACCATATATTTTCTTGGTTTTGGGCATTGCCGAGTTTGTGTGGGAGTAGTCCCGGATTGTCTTTCATGTTTTCGAATACTACGTATCCTGGGTTGCTGAAGGCCCCGGTGTGTGTATTGTTTCTTTTTTGTTAGGGTTATTACTTTGTGTAATTTCAACGCGGTTCCTTTCTAATATTTTGGTAATTTTATATGGTCCTAAAAATTTATTACTTTTCTTACTTCTATTTTGGGGGTTTTGTTTAAATACAGTTTGTCCTAAGGTAAAGTCTTTATTTTCGTTACCATCGGAATTATGTTTTGAAATTATTTTCTGTTTTTGGGCTTCCAAATTATTTTGGACATTTTGGTAAACATGTTTTAATTTATTTTTATGGTTTTCAGCGTAATCTGAGAAAAACTCTTTTTGGTTAAATATTTCGTTCGCGTCTCGTGAACTTGTATGTCCATGAGTTAGTTCGAATGGCGTATAGTTTGTTGCACTATGTATTAAATTATTATAGGCAATTATTGCATAATCCATTAAATTGTCATTGTCATTCGGATAACTCTCTTTTAGTAACCTTAAATGTTCGATAATTGTTGAGTGAAAGCGTTCCACATTGCTATTAGAATCGTGATGTTGTGGGGTGGTAAAATGAATTTTTATTTTGTGTAGATTTAATATTTCTTTCACTGTGTCATTGTTAAATTCGGTTCCATTGTCTATAATTAGTTTTTCAGGTATGCCACAATAAGAAAAGTATTTTATTAAGGCATTAGATATACTAATTTTTTCCAGGTATTAGTATCGCTTGTGCGAACTTGGAGAAAGAGTCGACTAGGGTTAAATAAAGTTTTTTGTCGTAAAAGAAAACATCTATATGTACGACTTGAAAGGGTTTCGAAGGCGTTTCTGTGAGCATTAGTGGTGAATAGGGCTTTTTTCTGGCATATTTTGCTCTTTGACAAATGTCGCATGAGTTTATGTACTGTGAAATAGTTGTTTTCATGTTTATCCAGTAATAATTGCGTTTAAGGTATTCTAGGGTTTCTAAGATTCCGCGGTGGTTTACTGTTCCTTCATGATGATTTTTTGTTAGAATAAGTTGTTCTTCTTTGTCAGTTATGGTGTTAACCATTTTGGTACAGCGTATTAATTTTGGTCCTTTCTCGGAAAAATGATTAAGATATGTTTCATTAAATTTTATATATAGTTCGGGTCTATGAAAATATATACAATATGTTTTTTCGGACATTGTGTAGTCTCGTAAAAATTGTAAAATTAATTGTTCATTGTTAGTGTTTGGAATTTTTACAGTAATTATTTTATGATGTTCATAATTTTCTTGTTTTACGTCTAATTTGGGATATACATGCGGAAAAACTAAAATTTGGCTTACTTTTTTATTTATGATTTCGTCTAAAATTCTAATTCCTCTATTAGTTGTTTCGTTGAAAGTAGAGTGTTGTGTTTGTAAATCAGAATTATTTTCATGTTGTTTTTTCGGCGGTTTAACTTGTATATCAGACAAGATTTGTATTTTTTTTGGACTTTTGTTTATTTCTTTACTAGTTGAAGGTTGGTTTTGAATAGAAGGGTTTGATTCTAGGGTACTAAAACTTTCGGCAATAGTACGCAGATATTCTAGACTTTCGAATTGATCTTGTTCAAAATTGCCAGGATTATTAATCATTGATTGGTTTTCTATGGCATTGATTTGGATTCTAGATAGGGCATCGGCATTAGTATTAATTTTCCTTTTTTGTAAATTATGTCATAATCAAATTCTTCTAGTTTTAGTCGCCACCTTACTAATTTACTGTTTGGTTCTCGTAGTTTGAATAGCCAAACAAGGGGTCGATGATCTGTGTATATGGTAAATTTCCGGCCAAATAAGTATGGTCTGAAATATTTACATGCCCATACGATTGCGAGTAATTCTTTTTCGATAGTGCTATATCGAGTTTCGCTTTCGTTAAGGGTTCTTGAGGCGAATGCAATGGGTTTGTCAGAACCTATAGTTCCTTGTGATAGAACAGCGCCTAGGGCTATGTTTGATGCACCGGTTGTTAGAATAAATTGTTTCGAGAAATCAGGATATTGTAATATGAGTGCATTAATTAATAGATTTTTACATGTATTAAATGATTCAATGAAATCTTGATCGTGAATTATTTTAGAACCTTTTTTTAGGCAACGGGTTAAGGGTTTAGTTATTTTGGCGAAGTCCTTCAAAAATTTCCTGTAGTAGCCTACCAGTCCTAAGAAGCTTTTTATGTCTTTAGGGGTTTTTGGAAGGGGAAAATTTTTGATTGCAATGATCTTGTCAGGATTTGGTTTTACTCCTTCGCGGGTAATGACATGTCCTAAATAGTTTACTTCTTTTCGTAAAAATTCGGATTTGTCAAGTTGTATTTTGAAGTTTGCTTGTCTTAATCGAGTAAATACGTTTTTTAGTCTTTGAATATGTTCTTGTAGTGACGTACTGAATATTACAATGTCGTCAAGATAAACGAGACATTCTTCGTTTTGAATACCTCTTAAAATATTATCCATCACTCTTTGAAAGGTTGATGGCGCGTTTTTTAAGCCAAAGGGCATGCGTTTAAATTCGTAATGCCCGTTTTCTGTAGAGATTGCGGTCTTTTGAATATCTTCGGGACTCATTTCGATTTGATGGAATCCATTGGCTAAATCAAGGGTTGAAAAATACTGACTTTTGCCAAGTTTATCGAGAATATCGGCAATATTGGGAATTGGATATTTGTCATTAATTGAGCGTTCATTGAGCTTACGATAATCGATTACAAGCCTCCACTTGCGTTTTCCGGAAGCGTCCATTTTTTTGGGCACGATCCAAATTGGACTTGACCATGGGGAAACAGAGTCTTGTATAATACCTTGGTCTAACATTTTTTGTATTTGTGTTCTGACTTCATTTTTATGTATTTCTGGGTACCTATATGTTTTTGTAAAAATTGGTGAGTCGTCAGTCAATCTAATCTTATGTTGGATTTGATTTGTAAAGGATAGAGGTATTTGATCGCAATAGAATATATCACGGAATTCAAAACATAAATCTCTAATAGCTTTACGTTCTTCTAGATTGCAGTGTTCTAATCGCAAATTTTTTAAGTTAGATTTCAATAAATTGTCTTGAGATTGATTGATTTCGATGTCATTATCGACTTCCATTTTTTCTATAAAATTTAGTTCGTTACAATTTAAAAGTTCGGTATCTAGGGGTTCGAAAATATTTATATTAATATCTTCGTTGCGTCCATTTGTTATTGCAGTAAAAGCAAAATAATTTTCTATATTGGTAATAGCTTGTGGGGATTCGATTTGATCGCTAAATTTAATATAGTCAATAAGGCATAAACCTTTTTCGTATTTTACGGGTAATTTAACAATTTTTTTTGTTCTTGCTGGAATTTCTATGAAATAATTTTTTAGTGTGTAATCGTTTTCTTTTTTTGATTCGTCCTCGCGTTCATAAATTATTGGTATCTTAACATTTGGTGTTATAATTTGTCTTTTATTGACGTCTACGACGGCTTTTAACTGGTCTAATAAATCTACTCCTATTAATCCATCATATTTTTTACTAAAACCTAAAATATAAAATTTGTGTTTTTCATTTACGTTAAATAATTTAAAAACTGGAATAAAAATTTCTTGATTATGATTTGATATCATGTGAGCTGTTTGAATTTGAAAGTTTTCATTAAAAATATAATTTTTTTTATATGTGAACATATATGGAGGCAGATTAGCTGTCGTAATATTAGTGTTTATTAAGGTATCGAGTTTGCTCGGCTCTCCGTAATAAAATTTGCATCTTTACTGTTATCAGTTTCTCGTGAAATATAATCTAAGTTATTAATATTAGATTGCACGTGTGTATCGTTCGGTGGGTTTTCTGCTTTTGAATAACAATTCATATTCGCATTGGAATAATTATAATACTGAGGTTCATAGTCATAATATTCGTCGTAATGAGAATTATGATAGGGTAGGTCAGGTTGATTTTCGTATATATAATTTTCGTTGTTAATAAAATTTTGGTCGAAATATTGATTTTCAATTTCGTTATTTGGATAATAAAAATTTGGGTCAAAATATTGATTTTCATGATTTTCATTATTTTGTACATCTTGCAGATGTAGTTCAGTTACAGTAAATTTGGGTTTTTGTCTAGTGTTGGTTGATGATGTGTCCATTGGTTCATCAAGTCTTTGATTTCGGGGTTGGTTTTGGTTTCTATTGTAATTAAATTGTGGTTGATTATTTATCGGTTGGTTTCTAATTATTTGACTAGGTCTTTGCATAAAATATGGATGTTTTTGTGTTGGGAAATTATTTGGTCTAAATTGAAATGGTGTTTGATTTTGTATTATAGGTCTTGGTTGAAAATTAGGGTATTGTGGTCTGAAAAAATTATTATTAAATAGCGGTGGTCTTAAATAATTAAAGTTTGGTTGTGTGGGATTTGGTATCGAGTTTGTATTTCGATTATTTTGGTAATTAATAGGTTTTGAAAAATTTATATTTGCATTTATAGGCGTTACTCTTTGATTTGGGCGAAAATTTTGTGTATTTAATGAATGACTACGATTCTGACTGTAAAGAAAATTTTCTTCTTCTATTACTAGAGACATTGCTTTTTCTAAACTATCTGGGTTTCTTAATCTAACATTATTTTGTAGTTGGCCTGTTAAGCTTCTTATAAATGTTTTTAAAGCTAAATCTTCATAGTTTTGTACTCTAACTCTTTTTTCGTTTGGAGTCATAATTATTGAATTTATTTTTGAAAAAATTAAAGAGCGTGCGTCTTGGCATCTCATACCGAAATTATATGGTGTTTCATTTTTTTGAGGTGTTAATGTTATTAAATCTTGTACTAAACAATCCAAATTTCTTTGATCACCAAAACTTAATTCTAATGCAATTTTTATGTCTTGCCACGTATTTAATTCATGAATCCTAGAACCTATTAGACTTAATGCTCGACCTGATAATTTACCAATGATGGCTCGTACTATAAAATTGTTATGTGCGTTATCGCCTTCTTTATAAAAATTGTTTATTAAGCTAGAACAATTATTTATAAAAATTGAAAGTGTATGTGGGTTACCATCATACGTAGGAATTGTATCTATATATAAACGTAATAGTTGGTAGTTTACGCCTGCGGCATTTTGTGGTTGTTCCATTCTGTTATTTCTTAAATTAGTATTATTAATATTTGTGAGTCTAAACAAATTTATGATGTCTTCAAGTTCTCGTTCAGAATCAGACATAAAAATTAGGGAAAATTAAAATTAAAATAGATTTTTGTGAAAAAGCGAAAATTTGAAAAATGTATTTAAAATTCACTTTTTTTTTACGAAAATACGCAAATATGAGCAATATATACACGTGAGCAAAAATTGTATACAAAATGGTTTTAACTTACATTAGGAATATTATTTTCATTCCTGAAGCACTTATTTTCTAGGGTGATGATAATTTTCTTCTTAGCCTACGAGGGTTGAAACGATGCTTGTTTTTCTGTCTTGAATTTTCTTACAGCTAGGGTTTTCTTCTTAAAGCTAGGGTGCCAATAGGAGGTTGGGCGATGTTTGTCCCTTGATCCCTGGTCTTCCTATCCTAAGTTTGCCAATAGGACGTTGAGCGATGTGTGTCTCTTGATCCCTGGACTTCCTATCCTAAGTTTTGCCAATAGGACGTTGAGCGATGTGTGTCTCTTGATCCCTGGACTGGTTTTTATTTTCCAAATTTGGTTATTTCTTGAGTCACTCGCGTTTTCGGATGTCCAAATTAACCGTCGATACGGACACTATTCGCGATTTTTGTCGAAACGCTTTGGACAATCCTACCGACTGCGCCAGTTTTAGGTTTTACCTGTACGAATGACTTTTTAAAAAAACTCAAAATTTGAAAAATACGGACTTTAATTAACCGGTACGACAGTTAGTGGCTTAAAGACGCCTTAACATGTTTACAAAAAGTATTTATATGTGAATAATTGTATGTCAGCGGTTTTCATCTTCCGTGGAACATCTCATCGTTACAGTTTCCCATCATAAGGTGCTGTGTTGGCTGTTCCCATAACTCAGTGCTCCATAATTTTAAGATACGTTAATTAAGGTTTAGTAGTCGTGAGCTTCTTGGGATTGTATAATGTCAGCTCCGATAGAACGTCGGAGAATTTATATTCTCTATTGGATCAAATTTTGGACCAATTTGACTATAAACATAAATTAATAGGGCAATGTTACGATGGCGCAAGTGTGATGTCTGGCCATCTAAATGGCCTTCAAAGAAAAAAGAGAAAAAGCGCCGCAGGCTGTATTTGTCCTGATGCAGCAAAGTTTAAAAATATTTCTAAATGTCAAAATTTTTTGCAAGCCTAAGTGGTATTCCCTCATTTTTTCATCACTCAGCCAAACGAACGTATGCTCTTACATCTACATCTACGAGGCGTATACCAACAATTACAGAAACTCGTTGGTTCAAATTCGAAGTTAGTAAATGTGATTGTTCAAGTTGCGTTCTTCAAAAAAAATCGTGTGTCATTCATTTTTGCCTATCCAATATAAAACGCTGTCGCTCTGTAAAAAATAAATGAACATTTTTTTTTAATACCATGTTTGATAAAGCAAATTCTATTACAGAAATAAATCATTACAAACGTGAGCTTGCTAAGCTTTCACCTGAAGAAATTAGGGCTAAGTATAGAACCCTTTTTTATGAAATATTGGACCATATTTTAATGGAAATGACACTAAGCTTTCAAGACTGTGAAAAACTTACATTTTTATGTTTGGCAGATGCCGGATTAATTATTTTCGTCCAAACGTATTTACGGGCCTCAAGCTCGTGGGAGAAAGTAACGACCAAAAAAAAAGTCCTCTCTTCCATATAACAAATACTTATCCCCTCCTTTAATATAATAATAAATAAAAATTACCTACTTACTGATAAAATGAAACAACGAAAATTATTAAACAATTTTTATTGCAGCGAGGCGGCGCGGCGGCGGGCCCTCTTTTCGAGGGGCCCTAGGCACGGGCCTCACAGGACTAATGGGTCATGCGGCCCTGCCCAAACTAAATAGCTAATAACTTAAAGTAAACTATAAGTTCAGTAATTATTTGCATCTTCGCTCCCTATTCCCCGTAGAAATTTTGTTCGATTGGTCTTTACCGATTTAAAGCGCCCCGCCACGACAGAAATGAACCTGCTGGCTGTTTGTCTGTTTTGTGTGCGTACGGTTTTGTCGCCTATCGATAAAAGTCCCCTAGTTTTGTAAATGTAATTTCCTTAATTAAATGTGCCATTTTATAAATCGGTAGTTTTTAGATCTATCGTTAGTTCTAATATGTTTTTTTCTGTAGAGTTTAACCAGGCCGCCGGGCCCCCAAAGACTCGGGCCTAGAGGCAGACGCACCACTCGCACTATTGTAGTTAAGCCACTGGTATTGTGTTCTATCATTTTTTGTTAAACAGTATATTCACATAACTTTTTCTCAGTTTTTTTTTCGTGATTATTAAATAAATGTGTCATATTTTGATTACAGATCATGTATCTTTTCAGATTTCTTACTATGCTCCCTGTCTTCAGCTTGTAGAATTTTCTTTTTTATAAGATTTTATATGTTCCTATATGAATTGCATTTGCAGTCTATGCGAGTTCTTCTTTTCTCCAGAAATTGTACAATTTCGTCAACCATCCAATGAGTTAGGTCCTTTAGTACAGCATAAGAATATTCATACACATTTAGGTATAATTTTTAAGGTCTCCCAACTCGAAAATCAAGTAAACTAGTAAAATCCAGTGAAGTAATATGTAAGTAGCGAATGTAACATACATGAAAACTAACGAATCCAATATCACTAAATTTTTGGTCCAAATACCTAAAATAACTAATCGTAGTTCAATTTACCGCTTTTGGTAGTAAATATTTACTGAAAATTACCCTATTTTGAAGAAATTACTCCCAGATTCGTATTCTACCCATTAAACGATATAAAACCAGCCAAATCTTTTTTAACGAGTAGAAAATTGAATCAGAATAGGCAAACTTGACTACTAAAAGGAATTTTAAACTTTTATAAGTTTACAAATTAACAATTAAGAAACATATTATTACAAACATAAATCAACAAAACGAATATGACACGCTTCAAATAAGTAACAATGTATTCTAGAAATAAGGCATGTCAAAGAAGACTATTCTTTGTATGAATACAAAATGAATCAACCGAAATCGATTTCTTAATTGACCAAAATTTATCTCAGCTTTTCTCAACCAAGATTTAGTTTCCCTAAAGTCGCCATTTGCCATATCGTGTGGTTCGGAAACGAGTAGCAAATGTGTATGTATATTCATCACAAACGCATATACGAACGTTTGCTTATGTTCGTCATGTGATCTTTATGCAAGATGCAGCTTAAAAGACTCGATGACAAATATTTGACAAAGATGTGGCTTAAAAACGTAATACCAAACGTTTGTCATAAATGCATACACAAACACTGGCATAACTACGTTTGCAATGTCGTTTTGAGGTGAATGTTGAATCAATGGCACATTCGATATAAACTTCCAGTAAGTGTTTTTTTAATAAATACACAAAATATTCTTCTTTTTTGAAAAAGGAAACGCCGAAGGTTTTCCACAGGCGTTTCATATTGCTTGTTGTGAAAATCGGCTATATGATTAGGCAAACTAGCATGCTGATTAATAAAATAAAACCACCTCTTCTCAAAAATATATTTATTTAGACTCGACGCGTTTCGGTTAAACAACCATTTTCAAGAGCATGTAAATATCTAAAAAAAATGTCAAAATTTACGGGAGTCAGGAATAAAATAATATAAAATAAATTACTTACATCACGTTAACATAGGATAAACATTACATCAACACATAAAAGACCATCGTTTAAAACACCTACATACATTAAAAACTAATTATTATCTATTGAAAGATGAACCGTAAATGTGTCCTGGCTGTGAAAGACAAACCTATTTACAAGTCGAGTATATAAAAACAGGCATATAAAAATAAACATTCTTTTGGTTTAAGATATGAATATAATTTGGGTATTGCTTACTATTTATTATTTAAATAATTTTATTATATTGGCCGCCTCAAAAAATTGTCTACCGATGGGTTTATTTAGTGTCGTATAATTTTCGTTAATTGAAATCTTCACAATTTCCAAGCTGTCAAGAGCATCCTGTTTTTTACCCCTAGAAATATTATGTAACATCATGCTGATTTATTATCATTTTGAGATTTTTGAGCGTTGAGATGTTCTTGGATTCTCAGTTTGAAGCTCCTACGTGTTTTACCAATGTAAGAAGAACTGCAATTGCTACAATCAAGTTGATAAACACCACTTTTCTTAAGATTGTCTATTTTATCTTTGGTATGTGACAAAATTCTACTCAAATTCCATACAGAACTATAAACTATTCGTACATTTTGTAACATTTTTAAATATATTTCCAATTCTAACGGATACTGGAACAATGAAACTAATTTTCAGAAATTTTGATGGTTGCCAAGGCGGAACTGGGTTATCCATTTGACTGTTACATAAGTCCCTATGGACTTGCAAAAACTTTTTATTATTTAGTTTGTCAATTAGAGCTTTGGAATAGCCATTGTTTATTGCTATGGATTAAGGAATGAAAAGCAGCTAGTTTATGTGAAAATTGATGAAATTAACGAAAATTATACGACACTAAATGAACCCATCGGTAAACAATTTGTTGAGGCGGCTTAAATAATAAATAGTAAGCAATTCCCATATTATATTCATATCTTAAACCAAAAGAATGTTTATTTTTATATGCCTGTTTTTATATACTCGACTTGTGAATAGGTTTATCTTTCACAGCCAGGGCACATTTACAGGTCATCTTTCAGTAGATAATAATAGTTTTTAATGTATGTAGGTGTTTTAAACGTTGGTCTTTTATGTATTGATGTAATGTTTATCCTATATTATCGTGATGTAGGTAATTTATTTTATGTTATTTTATTTCTGACTCTCGTAAATTTTGACATTTTTTTAGATATTTACATGCTCTTGGAAATGGTTGTTTAACCGAAACCCGTCGAGCCTAAATAAATACATTTTTGTGAAGATTTGATCTTATTTTATTAATCATTAAGTTCCGACTTCACCCTGGAGATGAACTTAACAAACTAGCAAAACGTGAAGAAAATGACTCCCCTGTGCCATGTCTCCAACACTTCTTAAAGCCAAACTGAGTATCACTAATAGCCTGCTTGTGTCTGATGTATACTCTTTTACGCATTTTTATTGTCCAATTTTGTCGAGCAGTATATTTACATATCGTTTTTTTGTTTCCTTGTCAACTATGCATGTTTTCTGTAATTATTAAAGAAAAGTGTCATATATTGACTACTGCAATTGTATCTTTTCACATTTCTTTCTATGCTACTTGTCTTTAGCTTGTGGAATTTTCTTCTTTATACGATTTTGTGTTTCTCTGTACGAATTTCACTTGCAGTCTTTGTGAGTTTTTCTTTCCTCCAGGAGATTCATGATCTCATCAGTTATTCAGTGGTTTAGGTCCTTTAGTACAGCATATTGCAAAATATTGCACGTATTTATAGTTTTAATTTTTAAGTTCCCGTACCTCAAGTTTTAAGTAAATAGTAAATTTTTGCAATAAATAAAACATTTATAACTTTAATGTCCACTATATTACATTAACCATGGCAATTGTTTTTCGGATGTTTTGTTCAATGTAATATAGTGGAAATTAAAAGTTATAGACGTTTTATTCACTGTATAATGGATTTCCATCAAGTATCGGCTAACTCAATTGAATTTAGTAAAATTTTGTTTTAACAGTGAACTGAAATAGTAATAAACAGTTACTAAGGGGGAGGGGGGTCCAACGCCCCCTTTCCCAAATCCTTGAAGCACTTGCCGAAACCGTGGTTGAGTTGGGTAAATTCTGTTCGAATTGGCAAATTACGAGACACATTAACGAACAAGCGGAACCGACATGTATACCGAACTTACTCCAATATAAAAGTAAGGACTTTTTTTTCGTCTGTCATCGGTGATATTTGGCTGTTAGGACAAATACGAAACTGCTGACTTTTTTTTAGTCAGTTGGTTTTTCTCTTCGTGCCCCTCCACCTTGCATTGCTAGCGGGACGCCCCTGATAATAAAATAGTATATATGCAAGTATCGAGTTTGAGATACATGAAAACAAACAAATCCAATATCACGAGTCCTAAATATTTGGTCCTCAAAGTAAATTAACTAATAATAGTTCAAATTGCCGCTTTTGATGAACATCTAGTAAAATTGTCCCTATTTTCGAGAAATTAGCCCTAGATTCGTATTATAAGCACTAAACTAGATAAAACAAAGCAAATCTTCTTTAACGAGTCGAAAATTGAAATAAGCTAGTGGAAAGACTAAAAGAAATTTTAATCTTTTATAGGTACACTGATATAAATTATGAACATATTATTACAGAGATAAATCAACAAAACGAGCATGACGCTTCAAATAAGTAACAATGTATTCAAGAGAAAAGATATCCTAAAGAAGACCATTCTTTGTTTGCTTTGTTTTAAACCTGCAAGCCGTCACTGTTCTGATCATTAAAAATATAAATATATTGTCAATCAATTCTAATTAGAATACTGATCGAAGGCATTCCAGGGCGCCAATAAATAAACATATATTTCTACAGGCGTATTTACTAAAAAGAAGATAGTTTTTAAAAAAGTACGGATTTAGCCTCTAACCCATACTAGCCGTGATCTATGTAACCATATTGTTCGCCATGACTAACCTTTTCAATCAAGATTTTTATCCTGTAAGTATTATTTCATTAATGTGCAGAAATAAATCGAGAATTATGAAGGTGCCCGATGGAATTTTACCCTGCGGTCCAACTTAAGTGAAAAATAAGTAGACAACCAAAGCTGATCAAGGCGTTTTGTTTATAAACCATAAGCCATGTTCGTAAGGTTTTAAAAATGTCAATGTAGTTTACATAATCTAATCTATACCGTAGAGAACGGGTGGTCCGTATGTCTAGATCTTTGATAAGGCAGAACTCAAATGAAATAAATTAATTACGGAATATAGAAATATAACGGTGACGTAATTGCACTGGTTGATATATTACATTAATCGAATTTTGAAGATTTAAACTTACAATGTAGTATTGTCATTGTTTGAAATACTTTGTCTTGGATTTTATCAATTATTAAGAATTAGCAAATTAATTACAACAGGTAATCTAGGTGCTAAGACTAACGGAAATAAAAACAATTAGAACACAATTATCTAAGATAAAGTGACCAAATGCACTTACTTCTCCATATAACAGAAAATATATAATGTATTATGAATACATTATATACTATATAGGGTTTAAAGCGGAAGTAATGGAATCACAAAAATTTTCGGAAAAAATAAGTTGGGGTTTTTCGACGTCCCTAAATATCGAGAAAAATATTTTTGGAAAAAAAAATTATTATGTACAAATGTGTGTGTGTGTGTGTGTACAATACAAAATTTTATCCAACGATAACTTGAGAATGCTCAAACTGTTTTCTTTCAAATTTACACAAAAAATAGTCTAGTTTAGTATCTCGCGGTGATTAGATTTTGGATGCCACGAGCGTATAAAAAACCCCTTAAAAATATCGAAAGATAGGGTATAAAGATGTAGAAATTCATAATTTGAGAACGCACAAACCGATAATAGCTAAATTGATAACAGAAATATTGTGGTAAATGTACTTACACTGAGAAATTGTAGAAGTCATTAGCGCAGATACTTTTTTTTTATTATATAGGGTAATTTATTATATATATATATATATATATATATATATATATATATATATAAAACAAAATTTACGTAATGTTTAAAAAACTTCTGAATACAAAATAATTTTTATCCACTATACAGCGTTGCCATACGTTCCGATTTTTGCGGGACGTCCCGATTTTTAGTCCAAATAAAAATGTCCCGCGCCAGACGACAAAAATCCCAGGTCCAAAATATTGAAAATTTGATTTAAAAAGAAATGTTTGGTAATGTTATGAGTTTTCAGAAATCATACGAAATTATCCGAAATGTCCGAAAATTGTAGAAAATATGCAGAAATATTCAAGAATTATAGAAAATTATCAGAAATGTTGGCAAATTTTAATATAATTTAAATAAATTTAAAGCCAATGACATGAGCGACAGGTTAAATAGTTTAAGTTCACAATCAGATCGAAAGGAGAAATTATTATTAATAAAAATTATTCAAAATTAATGGACGTTCTGTGAATTTTTTAACGTTTGTTTTAAATAAAGTTACAATCTTTTTTACTTTTGTATTTCAAGAGTTTCCAAATATATAACTCTTTTATATTTTTTATTGTTTTTTATTTCTTTAATTTTGTTTTAAATAGTCTTGTTTGCGGATGACATATTATGAGAAAAATATAGTTAAAAAAATTTATTTATATAATTTTTTAGTGTCCCGATTTTGGAAACAAAATTCCGATTTTTTGTGATTGGTCTATAAAATTCCCGATTAGCGGAAAAAAAAATCTGGCAACGCTGCCACTATACAAGGTAGCAGAAAAAGAATGAGACAGCCCTCTGGAAACGGAAAGAAAATTGTTAAAAAAAACGATGAAACATGTCAAATTTCTCGTTTTTTTTTTGTATATAAAAAACACATATATTGCAGAAACATTTCTTTTGCAGCCGTTTGCTGAGCAAACAAGAAAAACGTCAAACTTATTTTATTTTCTTGTATATAAAAACATTTTTTTCCCTTTATATAGGGTATCCCTACGAAGATAAAACATGACCCTTAGAGAAAAAAGGGAGTTTGGTCCCTTAACAAACGGCGAAGCACGTCAAATTCCCTCTATTTATTACATATAAATAGGGTGAGTTTCCAGTGAAATTGCGCATTCACCACATCGTCCAGAAATTGTATTGAAGAAAAACTTATTGGTTTTGTAAAAAGAATACGCAATAAAACAATAAAAAAAAAAGTGTTCTCAGTAACCAGACGAATTTCAAAAAAAGATCATGTAAATTAGTGCAGCACAAGTCTCCCACGAATACATATAGATAAAGGTATGATTTAAGATGTTTTTGATTTATTATAACTTTAATTTTGGTTTGTTATTATTGTTTAATGTAGGGCAGATTGGGTTAGATTCAAACAATTCAAGCACATGTAAAATCACAAATATATTAAACTCAACAATGAAACATTTAATTAATTACCCAAGTAGCACAATTTTGTTGCCGACTTTATTGAAGACTGCATCTGCTGTCTTAACAACATAGACAACACTCCAAAAGAAGTCTATCAGTTGCGACATTGAAAGACACAACGTCTCAATTTATTTAACGTTAGTTTTAGGAATTAGTTACAGGAGTTGTATTCGTACGTTGAACGGACGTCCAACATAGCTGAAACTTTACTCAAAATTGAGATATAATGACAACTTTGTGCCAAAGTCTAAAATAGTTACAACTACTCGAATCCAGTCAAGTGTGGGAGGACAACGTTGATAATCCTGCTTATTTAATACCTTTTGCCAACGTAAGTCCGATAACGTAGTTTTAGTGGAAATTAATAAGGTCCACTGCCAACTACTAGCGCTACTGGTTATAAATCATAAGTGACAATCCATGAATGTAGCGGTGACGGCTATGATGCAAGATGGATATTAAATATTATATCTAATTAAAAACTATACGTTATTTGCAAAAGATATTATAGCTATTGATAAATTAAAGTCCTAAAAATGTAAATTTAACAGACTTTCACTATTATTTGTAAATTTTATAGTTTTTCAAAGGAATCGGTAATAGTTTTAAGACGATCTCAATTTTTAGCTGTATTATTACCATATTTAGCTATAAAGTGGCAATTGTTTAAAAATTCAGCTCGTAAAATGCAAAAATGAATATCAAAGTTAAATGTGTAATTATTTTACTTTATGTACCAGCAGTTATAATATACCTCAACCAAGAAAACGAAAGTTGTTCAGAGAAAATAAAAACATAATGACTCTTTTTGTAGGACTAATAATAAATGTTGTATAGATTTAGTTAAAACAAGTGACTTGTGAGGGTAGCGTGATTTATATTGCTGCCTAATCCAGTCTAATCATTTTATTACAATCGCAGTCTTTAGGCTTATGTCCCGTCTGGCAACGTTGGCAACGACTTCGGGAAACTCGAATTTTTATTCCCCAAATCGGTCGGGAAAGTGAACCACTCAAAATTAAAATTTCAAATAGAAAACAAACATTACTAAAAATATTTTCTTATTCGTGGGTTAGGAGAAGGCTCAAACAAAACACACTGATTAATTTCTGTGCGACGTTTCGTATCTTTATTGATATTTTTTCAAGCACTGGAAACATAAAACAGCGTAAAAATTGAAAAATAATAAATTAACATTAAAATATACCCGAATTGTTAGTGTCGTTATGTCCGCACTTTGCCCATAATTCCTAGATGTGACGTGAAGGAAAACGTTTCACAACAAAAACACACACACACGAGAAACAGTTCTCTAATCAAAACGTAACGTGTGGTCAATAAAGTACTGATTTGTGCGTGTTCCGTTGGAAAAGAGACAGTTTTATTTTATTTTTTTCCCCAATTGGTTTCACGGTGATATTAAGAGTTCCAACTAGATGTTATTATATTAGACTGTCCTGAATTTTTAGCGAGCAAAGTTCAGGCACAATTACACTTTTATTTGTATACTACAAAGGAAAACAGTAAAACTAAAAGTAAATGTGTGTATACTTACTGAATAGTTACATGCGTAGTTAATAGTTAAAATAGGTTTAGTTATTTAAATATACAACTATTAAAACGAATTACAGAAAAATTACGAACATAAAAAACAAATAATATTATATGAGGTTTTGCTACTATTTATTTTTTTTATATAGAATTATAGATACATGTTATTAATGCCCTATTACCTAATTTTTGTGTTTTTCTTTCCATCTTTTTAAAATGTTTGTATATATTGCACTAAGCCCTTGTGAATCAGTCCTGAGGTTTAAGGTGTCCATATATTATACCAGTTGGTCTCTCTATCCATAATTTTAACATGATTAAATAGGAAACAGTGGCCTGTCTCAAAATGATGAGTTGACAAAGCAGTTTTATCCTTCTTGATGTAGTTATGATTGCGACAATCGTACTGATGTTGATATATTCTATTGCTCAAATATTGTTTTGTTTGGCCGACATAAAATTTGCCACAAGAACACGCAATACTGTAAATGAGATTTGATTGTTTTTCTATGGGTGTTGTGTCTTTAATTTTTGAAAATAAGGTAGTAGTGGATTTTTTATTATAAAAGGCTAATTTAGAAATTCCTTGATCAAAACATTGATTTATTTTTTGTGACAAACCACTGATGAAAGGAAATTTATAATATTTAATATCTGATTTGTTATTTTGAGTTGTTACAACTGTTTTCATTTTATTTTCGAACCGATTAATACACTGGTTTATGAACCGGATAGTTATTCTCTCAATGGATTGCCCATGGCACTACGATCAAGTTGGATGTAAAAAACGTCTTTGAAAGCAAAATAACTGGATTCAAAACAATATGCTATCATATTAATAAAAAGGTTCTTAGGAATGTCAGTGTATGCTGAGATAAATTTACAGTTTTTTATTATAATATTAATGATTAATTGTTTAGGAATGTTCATGAACAAAAAAACCACGTCCAGTAATACTAACTGGTAGTCCGAGGGTATTATTATGTTTTTTATTTACTCAACAAAATCAAAAGAATTTTTAAATTAAATAATACGTAGATGTTATTGGACTAAGAACAGAAAGTAGGTAGATGGCAAGATTATAGCAAGGTGTATTGATGAAACTCACGATAGGTCTTAGCCTAAAGTCTTGCTTATGTGTCTTTCTTAAACCATATATTCTCGGTGGGGTGGAGTTATGAGTCTTCATATTTCTTTCTTGGATTTCTGTTAGACAATGGTTTTCTCTTACAAGGGTCGCAAAAGAGTTGGCTTTTTCTTGGTACTTTTTTGTTGGATCTCTTGTCGATATTTGATATATATTAGTGTAGTTGAGCATTTCTAACATTTTGTTGTCATATTCACTTCTCTCGATAATAACGGTAGAACTTCCCTTATCTGCTCTTCCGACCATGATTTTCGGGTGTTCTTTTAAAAAACGTTTAGTAATTTGCACATCTTTTAGTAACGAATTATAAAATTTGATGTTTGGTAGTGATTGTAAAAGTTTGTTAAAATGTTAGTAGTTTTTCCCCTTATTTATTATTTAAATAATAAAATTAATTTATCAGACACCATAAACCTCAGGACTGATTCACATTTAAAAAAAATGGAAAGTAAAACACAAAAATTAGGTAATAGGGCATTAATAACATGTATCTATAATTCTATATAAAAAAAATAAATAGTAGCAAAACCTCATATAATATTATTTGTTTTTATGTTCGTAATTTTTCTGTAATTCGTTTTAATAGTTGTATATTTAAATAACTAAACTTCAAGTTTTGTTTGCTTTTGTCTTGTTTTACTTGTTTTAACTATTAACTACACTTGTAACTATTCAATAAGTACACAAACATTTACTTTTAGTTTTAATGTTTTCCTTTGCAGTATACAAATAAAAGTGTAATTGTGCCTGAACTTTGCTCGCTAAAAATTCAGGACAGCCTAATATAATAACATCTCGTTGGAATTCTTAATATCTCTTATAAATAGGGAAAAAAAATGTCTCTTTTCCAACGGAACACGCACAAATCAGTACCTACTTTATTGACCACACGTAGCCTTATTACGTTTTGATTAGAGAACTGTTTCTCGTGTGTGTGTGTTTTTGTTGAGAAATGTTTTCCTTCACGTCACATCTAAGAATTATGGGCAAAGTGCGGACACAATTCAGGTATATTTTTAATGTTAATTTATTATTTTTCAATTTTTACGCTGTGTTCTGTTTCCAGTGCTTGAAAAAGTATTAATAAAGATACGAAACGTCGCACAGGAATTAATCAGTTTGTTTTGTTTGAGCCTTCTCCTAACCCACGAATAAGAAAATATTTATAGATTAATTGGAGAACGAAATTTTTGGAGAAAATGCTTAATGATAGGGGTTTTTTGTCAAAATCAACCACGCATACGGGAGCAGAGCATGCAAAATTCTGAAAGACTGGTCTAATAACGCAAATAAGTTAGCTGTATTAAAAAATCGACAAATATTTTTACTCCAATGTACATACAGGGTTATATTTCTAAAGCACATAACAAATAATATTAAATGTCTTTATCCATTAAAACTTGACCAACATCTTTTCAAAAAGAAAGTCGAATACAGTGAATTGCGCTTCAAAAAATCGATTTTAAATATCGAAATAAGCATTACTCTCTGGAAATACAAAAAACTTGCAAATTGTTTAGAACAACAGAAACGAGAATTAAGAGCCCTAATACCAGAGGAAATATTCTTAAATTCATTAAATTTAATTAATACTAAATACAACAGAGTTCAAAAAAATTAAATTTAACAACCTAAAGAAAATTAGTAACTTAGAAAATGAATACACCAGTTTCCTTCCAACATTTAATGAAAAACATATTTACAATTATACTAAAATAGATTTAGCATTGCAAGTGAAAAGAACTCTTGCCCTTGGTCCAAAGTTTGGTCTACCATCGAAACACTCTGAAGTACCTTTTCCAACGATTATTAAAGATCTTGAGTATTGCATCAGCCAACAACTCGTTAATGATGAGGAAAAGAACCAAATAAGGGGAAAAACTACTAACATTTTAACAAACTATTACAATCACTACCAAACATCAAAATTTTATAATTCGTCACTAAAAGATGTGCAAATTACTAAACGTTTTTTAAAAGAACACCCCAAAATTATGGTCGGAAGAGCAGATAAGGGAAGTTCTACCGTTATTATGGAGATAAGTGAATATGACAACAAAATGTTATTAATGCTCAACGACACTAATATATATATATATCAAATATCGACAAGAGATCCAACAAAAAAGTACCAAGAAAAAGCCAACTCTTTTGCGACCCTTTTAAGAGAAAACCATTGTCTAACAGAAATCTAAGAAAGAAATATGAAGACGCACAACTTCACCCCACCGAGAATATACGGTTTAAGAAAGACATATAAGCAAGACTTTAGGCTAAGACCCATCGTGAGTTGCATCAATACACCTTGCTATAATCTTGCCATCTTCCTACTTTCTGTTCTTAGTCCAATAACATCTACGTATTATTTAATTTAAAAATTCTTTTGATTTTGTTGAGTAAATAAAAAACATAATAATACCCTCGGACTACCAGTTAGTATTACTGGACGTGGTTTTTTTGTTCACGAACATTCCTAAACAATTAATCATTAATATTATAATAAAAAACTGGAAATTTATCTCAGCATACACTGACATTCCTAAGAACCTTTTTATTAATATGATAGCATATTGTTTTGAATCCAGTTATTTTACTTTCAAAGACGTTTTTTATATCCAACTTGAAGGTAGTGCCATGGGCCATAACGGATTCGGGTGTGGTAGATTGTGGTATTGCGAACTATTTTTTGATTTTTATGAAAATTCGATTAAACAATATCAGAGATATTCCCGTAAATTTTTTTTATAGAGCAATGAAAAGAATCAATCTTGAAGAATTCGGAACGGACCTTGAACGTTTGGACTGGCACACTCTGCTTTATTTGGAAACTATAGATGATAAAATAGAATATTTTAATAATTTATTGTTGTATGTATTTGATAAACATGCACCTCTTAAACAATTTAGGAAGAATAGAAATTATAGTTATGCTCCCTGGATCACAGACAATATTAAACTAATGCAAAAACTTAGAAACAAAGCTCTAAAAAAATATAAACAAACAAAGAAGCCAGAGCACTATGAATCCTATAAGCAGTTAAGGAACTATACCACGTCTGCAATTAGATCCGAAAAAAAGGCATACTTACGAATAAAATTTCAAAACTCCAATCAAAAAGAAAAATGGCAAGAGCTTAAAAAACTTAATTTTATTAAACAAAAAAATTGTGCATTACCTCACAATTTGTGCGAGCCAAATAATATAAACAATTTTTTTGTAAATTCGGTAAATAATCAGAACAATCCAAATCAAGAGATTTTAGACTATTATAACAATAATCGTTTGGAAAACATTAACGAACTTTTTGATTTTACTTTATCAGACGAAAATCAAATATTGCAAATTATTAAAAAAATTAATTCTAAGGCTATTGGTGTGGATAAGATTAACATAACAATGATTCATTTTTGTTGCCCTTTTATTGTACCTTTTATTACACATATAATTAACGAATGTATTTTGTCATCATACCTTCCATTTTTATGGAAGAAAGCTCAGGTTATCCCCTTGCCGAAAATAAACAACCCCTCTGAGTTTAATCACCTAAGATCAATCAGCATACTGCCGACGTTATCTAAAATACTTGAAAAAGTTATGAACCATCAAATGAGAACTTTTCTTAACCGTTATCAAATTTTACCAGTAACTCAGTCCCGTTTTAGAGCCAATCAATAGTTGTGAGAGTGCCTTGGCACACATAACTGATGATATTCTTAGAGCCGCCGATGATAACAAAATTACAGCACTCGTTTCTCTCGATTTTAGTAAAGCGTTCGATATGCTTAACCACAAAATTCTATACGCTATTTTGCACTTTATAGGTTTTGGCACGAAGGCTTCTAACTTCATTCAATCTTTCTTATCTGATCGAAATCAACAAGTTGTTTATGACATGCAATATTCAAATTTTTTAAGTATAAGTATAGGAGTACCACAGGGTAGTATTTTGGGTCCATTGTTATATACAATTTATACTTCCAACTTTTATAAATCTATTAAATACTGTAAATCGCATTTCTATGCGGATGATACCCAATTATACCTTTCTTTCTCAGAGAATCAGACGGTTGGCCCAACAACTAATAAATTCAGATATGGCTGACTTTTTTAACGTAGCATCAAATCATTTACTTACACTCAATCCTAATAAATCGTCAATAATCTTATTAGGTAATCAAACCCAAGTAACATATGCTAAGAACAACATTGAGGTCAAAATTAACAATGTAAGCATACCCGCTGTGAGTACCTGTAAGACTTTGGGGCTTACTTTGGATTCAAAACTCCGTTTTAAAGAGCATGTTACCTCTAAATTGCGTGCAGCGTACAGTAATTTAAAGCTTATTTATGGCCAGAGGTACTGTCTATCCAGAGAGAGCAAAAAACTTTTATGCGATTCTCTCGTATTATCTCACTTTAGTCACTGTTCGACTGTCTTTTATCCCTGTCTGGACGCCTCCGATCGAAACAGAATACAGAAGGTGCAGAATTCGTGCTTGAGATTAATATATGGGGTTAAAAGGAGAAATCATATTACTCCATTTTTAAAACAATCAAGATGGCTCAATATGTTTAATAGGTACCGTTTGCATATGTATAATTTTACATTTAAGATCCTTAAGTTTAAACAGCCGAATTATTTATTTGAGAAAGTATCCTTTAGACACGATATTCATAAAATCAACTTACGTAGAAAACATTTATTAACAGTACCACAACATAGAAAAGAGATGTTTAAGAGGTCATTTTCGTACAATTTATCTAAATTTATTAATTCAATAGAGAATATAGATTTGAATTTTTCTACGTGTAAATTTAAAAAAGTAATGAAAGAACGTCTCCTTCGACTGCAATAGTACTGTTTTTTATGCTTGTGATCGTGTCTGCTCCCCCACCAACGACTTAAGCCGCCTGATAATTTAAAAATTGTTGCTGGTTTTTGATTCATTTTTGTATTTACAAAGCTTCGCATGTGCCTTTCATTCAGTAGAAATAAATGAAATATCTCGACTTAGATTTAGGTTAGTTTTGATTTAAGTTAGTTAGGGCTTGAACAGTGTCTGGCCAATGCGGTTGGATGTCTGAGTACCATAAGGCCCATTGTTCAACTAGTGTATTTTCAATTAAATCTATATTGTAAATCTGGTTGAACAATAAATGTATTATTATTATTATTGAGTACTACATTGGCTAATATTTTAATGAATTATTTGGTGATAACCGTTTTAGACAAGCTGCCATTTATCGTGCCGTTTTTTTATCTGTACGTTGATGATTCCATAACAGCTATACCAATAAAACATCATAGTACCATCCTTCATTGTTTTAATAGTTGTCACCCAAAAATACAATTTACAATTGAGAAGGAAGTTGACAAAAGACTATCATTTCTTGACACCGAAGTGATAAGAAGTGATATAGGTGAGGTAATGACCAACTGATATGTCAAGCCAACAAGTTCTGGAAGAATACTCAACTTTTATTCCAATAACCCAATCTCTCAAAAAAGTGGGACTTGCGGATTGCTCAATAGAACTAAAAATCTCAGTCACCCTAATTTTTATAGCACAAATAATAAAAAAATTAAGAACGTTTTGATAGAGAATAACTATCCGATCGGGTTCATAAACCAGTGTATTAATCGGTTCGAAAATAAAATGAAAACAGTTGTAACAACACAAAATATCAAATCAGATATTAAATATTATAACTTTCCTTTCATCAGTGGCTTGTCACAAAAAATAAATCAATGTTTTGATCAAGGAATTTCTAAATTAGCCTTTTATAATATAAAATCCACTACTACCTTATTTTCTAAAATTAAAAACACAACACCCATAGAAAAACAATCAAATCTCATTTACAGTATTCCGTGTTCTTGTGGCAAATTTTATGTCGGCCAAACAAAACAATATTTGGGCAATAGAATGTATCAACATCAGTTCGATTGTCGCAATCATAACTACATCAAGAAGGATAAAACTGCTTTGTCAACTCATCATTTTGAGACAGGCCACTGCTTCCTATTTAATGGTATAAACGAAACATCAGTGAAATGATTCACATTAATTTATATATAATAAATTATAATATGTATAATATATGGACACCATAAACCTCAGGACTGATTCACAAGGGCTTATTGCAATATATACAAACATTTAAAAAAAAACGGAAAGAAAAACACAAAAATTAGGTAATAGGGCATTAATAACATGTATCTATAATTCTATATAAAAAAATAAATAGTAGCAAAACCTCATATAATATTATTTGTTTTTTATGTTCGCAATTTTTCTGTAATTCGTTTGAATAGTTTTATATTTAAATAACTAAACGTCAAGTTTTGTTTGCTTTTGTCTTGTTTTAACTATTAACTGCACTTGTAACTATTCAATAAGTATAAAAACATTTACTTTTAGTTTTAATGTTTTCCTTTGTAGTATACAAATAAAAGTGTAATTGTGCCTGAACTTTGCTCGCTAAAAATTCAGGACAGGCTAATATAATAACATCTAGTTGCAACTCTTAATATCAACGTAAAACCAATTGGGGAAAAAAAAGTTTTAAAAACTGTCTCTTTTCCAGCGGAACACGCACCAATCAGTACTTTATTGACCACACGTAGCCTTATTACGTTTTGATTAGAGAACTGTTTCTCGTGTGTGTGTTTTTGTTGTGAAATGTTTTCCTTCACGTGACATCTAGGAATTATGGGCAAAGTGCGGACACAAAGACACTAACAATTCAGGTATATTTTTAATGTTAATTTATTATTTTTCAATTTTTACGCTGTGTTCTGTTTCCAGTGCTTAAAAAAGTATCAATAAAGATAAGAAACGTCGCACAGGTATTAATCAGTGTGTTTTGTTTGAGCCTTCTCCTAACCCACGAATAAGAAAATATTTTTAGAATAATTGAAAAACGAAATTTTTAGAGAAAACAAACATTACTGTAAAAACAGTGGTTTATTAATATCTTGTATTGCCCTACCCAATCTCTTATGACACCTTGATTCAACTGCTCCCAAATTTCCATTAGTAGACTTTCAAAGCGCTGCAAAGTATTTGGGACTGGAATATGGCATCTTACTGAACTGAACTGAACTTCCATCCCCGTTATTTCTACCTCGGGCAAATATAGTTGTACAGCCGTAGCGGTCCTGTTGTGGAGATTAAAAATTACTGTGGATTAACTCTTTACAATGGCCCCAGTTCGAATAAAAATTATTTTGTTTCCAATACTCCATCCCCGTTATTTCTACCTCGGGCAAATATAGTTCTATTATCCTTGCCAAATTTCTTCCAGCCGGTTTCGGGCCTGTACAGCCGTAGCGGTCCTGTTGTGGAGATTAAAAATTACTGTGGATAAACTCTTTACAATGGCCCCAGTTCGAATAAAAATTATTTTGTTTCCAATACTTTGATTACCAGATATCTAGAGTATCAAAGATAGTAATCAAACCATAAATATTTATTTTAAAATATAAAATAAAATTAGTAATTCGCTTTTGAGCCGGTAAGTGTACTATATAAACTATTATTTCGAATACTGATGTACTAGCCGCATTGACACCGAACAAATCGATAATGATTTTGTTGGATTGAAAGCTAAAAAATAACTTTTACTCAAACATATTTTTACTTATCATAATTTTTGTAGTAAGTAGTAAGTTTTTTTAATAATTAAGGAAATTTTAAATAATATAATAAAAAAATTAAAACCCATACTTTTATCAGGCGACCTAAAAAGTAAAAAACACAGTTTTAGCACTAAGTATAAATAATACATGAATTTATAATATATTTCGATTTTTTTCACGAAAAACAGCCTGGGACGGTAGTAAAATTTTACTTAAGTGCAGACCACAAAATTAATTGAAGTATTCCTCAGTTCATTGACCTCACGCGTTTTTCTTGTAATAAATTTATAAATTGTACTCGTAAGTAAGGCCACCACAGTCGCATAACTTTTCTAAAATACCACATATCGATTTTCAGTCGAATTTGCACAAATGACAAACTTCGTCCGTCGTTTCAACGGCGCCATTTTCAAATGTTCACAAAAAACTCATAATTTTAAATATCCCCAAATACCGATTTTTAGTCAAATCTGCACAAATTACAAAATTTGTCCGGCAATGTTGACTAAACGTTTATAATTTATTTTCTTAAATACCTTTCACTATCGATTTTCAGTTGAATCGCACTACCAATAACAATACTTGTTCGCCATACTGAAGCCGTCATCATAAATTTTTATATACGAAAGTGTCAAATTGTATTGCCACGCGAACTGTACATGCACGCCAAATTTGAAGTAATCGATTACGAGGAAATAGGTAAAAAATCCATTAAAAGGTTTAAACCACATAAACATGCAACCAAAAACAGAGTAGTGAAGTTGATAACAGTGTGGTAAACGATAATATACATATTTTAGTTTTTTTAAGGGCTGCTATTTCTGCCTAAGGGCGGCCACAACCCTAGCCATGGCCCTGGTATTCCCATATTTACCCTTTGCCTAATTTATAACTCTTCAGGGCTAGTAAAGCTTGTCTACTGTCTTACGGATTCTGATAATTACGTCCACTGTGTTTTCATCAGCAATCTCTGTCGCAACCAGCCAGTATAACCTGAATATTACTGACAAGTTTATCTACCCCAGCCTTCTCCCTTCCTTGTTTTTGAATTGTGAAATGTTAAAAGGCATTTTGCAGATTTCCTAATTCCGTAGGTGACTACCTTTAATTCTATACCAATGGACTTGAAGCGTGTCAGTTTCACATTTGGTTGAAGTACCTATTTGTTGGATACTTGATTTAATTTTCATAAAACCGGATGATTTTTACATAGACTTTAAAACCAGTCACGATTTTTTTGCACAAAGCGCCTATCAACTTTGATAGCAAAAAGAATGTATCACTTATCACGAATTCAAAGAACAACCACAAAATGTGCCTCTTGCGGCATCAATTTAGCTTGTGGTTTGTCGTATTTGATCAAACTCACCAATGCACCGACGTGTCCACATATTTTAACTGCGGTAGGTAAAGATGATGGACACCATCAACTCCTGGCGTCCCTCGGGATCAGGGACGAGGGACTTCGAAGTCTACCTGTTCTAGCTCAAAATTTAGGACCCAAATAGACTCTCCCAAGTCTATCTCCATGTTTCACCCGATTATGACGTTCCACCACCGATTGTAACTTTCCCTCCATTCCACAGTGAATTCCATGTAACAAAAATCAGAGAATCATAGCACCAAGCCCCCAATCAGGCTCACCGAATCTGTCGTGTCAGAGGATCAAGTACCAGTCCACGATCAGACTTACCTAGTCTACCACGACAAAGGGGCTCAAGCACCAATCCACCAATTAGGTACATAATGACCTACTATTGCACGCGAGATGAAGACCAGTAGAGTGCAAGATAATGTTATTTCCATTATCTTTTAAATAAATGTTTCTGTTAATAACTACTGTTGTTGACAGCAGAGTAGTGTTGTGAGTACCTGGATGAATGTCTTGTGCAAAAGTAAAGTATATATGTTATGTTGTAAATGATTTTAGGGGGATGATTGGATGTGACTGAGAAGCGTATATGAGAGCGCGAAAGAAAAGATATACGTGGGGTTGTCCGTCAGCCCTCCTATAGTGGTAAAAATGGTCAAGAACAGATTGTAAGTAGGCTCCAGTCAAGCGGAAAACTGTCTCGTTTAGGTTGTTAAGCGAGCGTCCAGTCAAGGAAAAAACTGTCAGGTTTCGAGGGTTGTCCGTCAGCCCGAGATAAAGAAAAAAACAGAAGGCGTCTAACAAGGAAAAAAAGAAATAACCCAAGTTTATGTATCCAAAGGAAGATGCTGATCGGCTTTGTTGTCTTGAGGGAGGCGTCCTTTTCTATTGTCAATGTTACCATCCAGACTGAGAAACGGGGTGGCCACACGGAGCTCAATGTTGTCGAGGAGGTTATTACTTTATTTTTATATAAGTACAACACACTAAGACAGTTTGTATCATTTAAACTCAAATAATAGTGAGTGGGGTTATAACCCCCCCCCCTTAAATACCTTAAAGCCTCACCTAGTAGAAAAAGCTCCAGGGAAGGATTCCCGAAATGAGAAATCATCCCCAGATTCCCCCGCGACAGATGGTCCTGGTCAGGCGGCTGGAATCACCCGCTTCGAGCAAGCGTCCTGTGACGGACATCCCACCATGCGCCCCAGGACAGCTTCCGTGGTACGAAATACCCGAAGACGACTACGGAGAAGAAAACCCGTTTATCAGCCGATTGGACCATCTCCATGACCATCCCTCATTAGTCAACCTGGGGTATGGACGTTTTCTCCGGTCCGATTAGAAAAAGAGACCCGTTTTGGGACACCATATTCCGTTTGACATTTCGAGGAAACGAAACAGGTCCTGACCAGAACATAGCGTTCAACGCCACTCAATCATATCTTGCCATGAACAGCCCAATGACTAACGAATTTATACACGGAATATTAACATTCACTATTAAAAAAAAAAGAACATACAGCTTTTCGAAATTTACTTATTTCCATAAATAAAACGAAAAGTGTTTATATTTTAAAAAAGAAAAATATTTAGTATAAAAACATTTTATTTCAGTCTTAAACATTAACATTTTTTGTAGAAAAACATTTTGGCATATAATTATATTTTTCGAAAAATAACAAAAACATTCCATAAAAATATATCATTTTACGTAACATTTTCTTAAAAATATAAAATGCAACAAACTAGCACTTAATTTTTATTTTACATATCACTACGAAAATATAATTGAATATTATTCTAACCAAATTTTTGGAAATACAATCAACAATAAATTGATACCTAAAGATATTGCACGGTTAATTAATATACAAAATAGAGCTCATATATAACAAAGTAAATATAAAGGCTAAATTTTATGTAAAAATATGTTTTCGATTTTTGATTATTAATAAACTACACGTAACAAAGCAATATTTACATAATTACAACAAAGCAAGGAGTATTTAAAACGTTAGTCATCACAGCACTCAAATGCATGTCTCAACTTTTGGGTGCTTGATAAGTTTCCTTTAAATGCATATAATTTTAAAACTCCCTTACTTTTAACCACATATATAATATTAAGTGAGCTCCAAATTTCTATGAAGATCGTTTTTTATATCATTGACAATGAGGAATATAATCCAGCATAAGCAAAAAGACTTATACATTAGATATTCATCACAAAAGAAAGAAATGAATCAATGTTTCCTTGTGCTATGAAACATCTAATTTGTAAATTAAAAAAAAAAGTTAAAAATGTATTCTAATTAACTACAGAACAACTTTAAATCCTAATTACTGAGCAAAATAAGCTTAAATCTAACATTTTTGGAATCATGGGTAACAATATGTGATGTAAAATATATTTTTAACTTAAAAAAATGTACGATAAATTATAGCAGGCAAATATGGTTGTGGAAAATATTATACAGAGAAGTATATAATTGCATGTCAATGGCTGCAGTGAATATGAGTATTATAAAATCTATTAAATATAAAATAGTGTACAAAGCCATTTATAGAAATATCTTAGTATTCATAGCAATTAACTATAAAGCAGACCTAATTTAATTCTGAATTTAAATAATACATTGAAATAAACCGGTTTAGCAAGTAGAGAATAGTAGGAATAAACTACTGTAATTCCCTATATTGCCATTTTAAGTTACTTCGAAACTTAATGAGAATATACCATTACCAAAGCGAATTATTTCAGCACTGTTAAAACGTGATAAAACGTAAAATAAGAAATAATTCCAACTCTCTCAAGCAGCTGGAATATCAAATTTTTTTAATCTTATGTGTTAGCGCTCTTCAATACAGACATCACCTACTTACACAATTATTTAACTACTAAATTATAATGAAGTAATTAAGTTCCAAGTACATCCAGAATATTGCTTTTTTACAATTACTTTTGAACCCCCCCCCCTCCCGCACAAAAAAAAATTAAACCGTGTTTATATCGTAAATTAATTTTTGTCGTTTATAAAAAAGTATTATAAGCTGACATATTACCGTAATAAATATTTAGCTAAATTTTTCAAATAAAACGAAAAAAAATCTATATACAATTAGTTAAAATCAAAGCCATATTTTAAAAGATGCCAAAAATAATTTAATAATACATCCATGATTCCGTAGGAATACCATGCGAAACGAATGATTTCAAAAGATTATAATGGGTTTTGACTTACGTGTAATGTGTATAGTCGTAGGTTTATGAGCGATGTTAGGAACTATTTAAATTGCCTATAGACCATATCAAATGAAATTTTTGAATAAGATAATTTTAAACCTTTTTGTTCTATGTGTATAACTGATTTCTACTTGAACGAAAATAAACCTCTTGAGTGCAACAACCAGAAAACATGTCAAAGGTAGTATTCATTCTTACACGATAAAAAAGCCCTTGGGACATTCCTGGAAACAAGGCAGCCAGAAACAATACAAATATTCAAAAAAAATACTGCATTTGCTTACTGTATTCAAAAAATTTTCAGTATTAGTTTTTTATAAACTATATAGGAAAAATCGAAATACAAGTTCTAAAACGTTTCTATGTAACCTGATGTAGGTATATCCTTCCAAATGCAATGTGTTTTATTCAGGTACGCCAACTGAACTAGAATAACTAAACAGTTTATAAACCAGAAATTTTAAATAAATGTATATTATAAATTACATTGCAGAGCGTTGTTAAGAGGTGAAAATAAACTGGGGAAAAAATTCTTCTTTTATGTGTTTTAAAGAAAAAATGATAAACTTGAATACTTTCTTGAAATAGTATTGTTTTTAAACAGTAATAACTTTAATAAAGTAGAGTGCAAAATATATAATCAGTCACATATGCATGGACTCAGTGACGCAAATAGAATGACAGGAAGCGCAGCCATTAATCATTCAAGTATGAAAGATGAACAACTATAGAAAATAGAAAAAAATATATAAAAATAGCAAATATAAATTCAATAGTTTAGACGAAACTTTTTTAGAAATCTATGTTTTGTTTCTTCTATAAAAAAAATCTAAATTGTAACTTTTTTCTTGAATTAAAGTAATAATATTGTGTGTATCGATTTTCGGGAGGTAATAAATATTTAATCATCTACCTCACCGGTTCAAATTAAAAATGTAAATTCACTATTACTTTTAAGAATATATCTCAAAAAAACATTTATAGTCAAAACTTATTATATAAATTAATTTTAATTTATTATATTAATTTTGTAAAAACTTATTTTAAAATTCCTCCTATAAATCGGTATTTACCTAATATATTAAAAATATACAATAACAGAAAATGTTTCATTAGCTACAAATGTCGGGCCCCCCGCGGTTTTCGGTAAAGAGCCCCCTCTCAAAACAGAAAAATAACTGACGGCAAAAACTTTTGGTCTTATACTTACTTGTCAATAAAAGTAGCCCCCAAAGCATATATATGATGATATGATGACTAAAAAAAGATCATACATACTCTTATAATCCCCTTGAGCTCATTTGCAATTATCGCCGGGCACCCTGATCTCGTCCCCCACCCCCACGCGATTGCGGACGCTGGCGGGGGTGTAGCTACGCCACTGATAAATTATCTATCATACTACATATAGAAATATGTCAGTTTTTTTGATATACTGCCTGTGATATTTTGTACCAAGTACTTAATTTCCTAAAGTAACTATATTCTGCGCCAAATGGTATTCAGCTTTGAACGTGTTTATTTTATAAGTTGAAATATTATTTAAAAACAGTTTTAATTAGATATACTAGTTTAATATATATCGTAAAGATATTTTATTTTAAACCCAGAAAATAAAACATTATATTTTTGATATGGACTTATCCTATTTTTAGTAGCTACATAACAGTTAAAATAAGGTAATGAATGTTGTTATAGATTTTTTCCTACTATAGAAAATATTCTGGGCAGTTTTATATAGTTCTAATGCCTAGTGTAGTAATAAGTGTTCTTGACTTGACAATAACAACACTTTTTGAATTTAAAGGTCGGGAAGGGCAAAGAAAACAGATATGTATTTGCTTATATTTTCTGATTAGAGATGACGATATAATGCTCTTGTTTGTAAACTGGTGTTATTGCAATCAATTGAGTTTGAGTAACGACATAAAAAAATATGTTTCCACAGATAAAATATCATTTATTATTAATGATACTACGGAGAAATATAACTTGAAAATTACGATTTTTTTATTGATTAAAAAAACGTGAAAATAAATGAAATTTGGTATATTTAATAAAAAATGTTAAGGTTAAGCATGCAGTATTACCTAAACTAATATCCAATATCTTTACTACTAGTAACAAACGATAAATGTATTAGGTTATTAGGTCTTACGATGTATGATCAGTCTTATTGTGTTTTTGGTTTTGTACACTGTTTCTAAAATATTTTTATTATTATTAGTTGCATAACATCCTTATAATAATAACAATAAAATAGAAAAACCTAAATTTTAAATATCATTAAAGACAAAAAAAACAGTTATTTACTTAATAGGACGGCAAATTGATACATATCTAAAACAAAACTAATTTCCAGTTCAAATTCAGATTAAGCTTGGTTAATTTAAAAAAATAGTTTCTTAACATACTACTGTTTAGTTTTAAAAAAAGGGCTTAAACACGTTCTACAGCTTATTGCTATATAAGTTCTTTATCTGGAACTATTGACTTTTCAAAATAGTCCATCGACCTTTATAAGAACTCGAAATAAATAATATGAAATATTTTCCAAAACGCATCAACAAAGAAACTTATTGTGAATAAAGTAAAGTAAATTGTTTAATCCATAGAACTTAAAAAAAAGAAAAATCTATTAAAACGTGACCATTTTCTTTAATTAATATTTTGGTGTCTTTGAAAGAACATATATATATTGAATAGAAATATAGGGGACGAAACGAAACTACCTCTTACGTATAGAACAAAGAAACCCCCTAGGTATGTTTGATGCAATGTAACCATTAGAGGAAAAAAGTACAAAAAAGTTCTGATACCATACCCGAATAAAACACCTTACACTGACATTACTATGCTAACTAAACTTGAGGTGAGTATTGAGCAATTGCAGAACCATGGTGTATTACCATATAATCGTGATAATACATCATTATGCACAGTGGCTGACCAATAATAATGGAGGCCCATACTACAATGTTACCAAATCGCGGACCATACCGTTTTTCCACAGAGCGAGAGAGAATAGACAGAGGTATCTGTCCCATCATGCCCATGAATGCCCAGATTTTGTAGGTTTTGAGAGGCACACTAACCTGAAAAATAAAGTTAGCTTAAATATAAAGAAAAATTCGTTTCTTCTAAGTAATTTTATTTATTTTCATACAAAGAGAAAAAATAAAAGTGATATAGAAGTTGTAGAACTGGAATCGTGATACGCTTTACACTACAAGAGGGTACATAAACATTCTTAAAATATAATTTAAATCGATAGTTAGTTGTCAATTAAGCATGGAAAAAATGCATTAGGCAGTTTTTTTCCTTTTTTAATTTTTGTTATTAATTTGTAACCTACTTAAAACACAGGTCTCAGGTTTCTGATAGAGAACACTGAGCAACATGTCAAATTTCATCCGAATTTATATGATGTCTATAATACCCAGGTTATTTTGTATCAAAACGTGTAGTAATAAACAATAGCATCACTGTAAAATTTGGTTTATTTAACAAAATTTGGTATTAGAATTAACTTTAATCATTAAGAATAAGCATTCCGATTGGTTTATTAATGTCACATGGACTAAAAACAAACAATAACATGGTAAGTTCTTATTACTTATATCAAAAATTTGTTACATGGACCCACCTTTACTGAGGTAAACAAAAAAGAAGTCTTTTCGAGTCATTTTCTTTAAAATTTACCGTTGCAAATTATGTTTTATTTATGAGTCAGGATTACGTTTCGACATCTATCAGCTGCTCGATAAACTACAAACACAAATCAATATCCACAAATGGTGACGGATCTCAAAGATCCTTTTTTTCCAAAACGGATGTTTCCAATTTCACATAGCGCAACATTATTCTGGATATAAGGCAGCATAAATTTTTATTATGACAAAAAATAATGTAAATACTAAATGTATTAAATTTAAAAATAAAATATTTAACGTTATGAATATGTTTATAGTATTTGAAATAGGCTAAGGCAAATTCTTTCTTTTATCAACAAAACAAAACAGGGGCTACATGTTCCTCCGACTCACAACGTAAATAAACAAGAACTAGATTATAAGAGATTATTTAGACTTTTAAATATGTTGTAACCTCGTTCTTATTTGTTTCCGTTGTGAATGTCTACTGTTTGTTCTTTTGGTAATATACTGTATCTTTAGATGTCAACAACATTTTTAGTTTGTAATTTTTATTTAATAGGTATGATTATGCCTTAGTCGACAATACATGTAACTACCCCTTTGTTAAAAAATATAATATTTATTATACTGTAGATTTTGAGAATTAAATTTGTTCATAAACTCATTAATCAATATCTTTGTAGAAATTAGATTTTTTTTGTTTAATTGTTTTTAATCGGAAGAGACTAAATGTCAATAGAATAAAACGACCAAACTATTTGATTTGAAAAGAGGCATTGTGAAGGCAGGGAAAATATAGGATATCTGCAAGTAGCTGCTAAAAATATTTTTCGGTCTTATTTCGTTTCCGTGTTATCCATCATCAAAGTTCACAATCTTCTACTCAGAGTTTTTCATCTTCTTTTGAACATCATCTAGTAATTTTTATACTAAATCGATTAAATAGACAAAATGACAACTGATATACCGAAATACTATATATTTTTCAATTTATAACGTTATTTTTTTCAAAAGTCACTTCAATAAGACTGCATTTGTATACTGCTTTCAATAATGAAATTTTTGTGGTTTTAGTATTTGGTGATGGTATCCACTATCAATTTAAAAGAAATAACAGAAATTTTATCAACATTGTAATTTTTAATGCATTTTATTACAGATATTTTGTTGCACAGGTGGATCGGGCGGGTTTAATGTCGGCGCTACATGAAAGGCTTAGCGCAGAAAAAAAATTATATAGGATTCAGTGGCGGCTCGTGGTGAATTATATTGGGAGGTCAATAACAAATTTAAAAATAGGCATACTTAAAATAAAAATAAATATCTTATCTTTAAATTGAGCTTTAAATTCTCTTGAAGTTCAGGTCTACTCTTCGTTCTTTAGAGTTAAAAAAATGCTGAATGAAACGATTTCTCGATACTTAACATTGCTAAAGCGGATAGTCTATCTTGGCCCAACCCCTCAGCAAAATTTATAAACCCTCGAAAAACCCCTGGATTTTCAGACACAGCCGTTTCATCATGGCCACGTAGTACCAGCTCGAATGCCCCACAAAATTTTACACAATCTATAATTTTGTTTAAAATATAACGATTTTTAGATACATTTTCATTAAAATCTCTAAGGGATTTTCTATAAGCTGTGACTAGCTGAGTGCGAATATCAGCACTTCCGACCGTAGCGTAGTTCACCGAACATTTCATGTGATTTGCAGAAAACGCATGTTTTTTTATTTATTCTTTTAAGTGTTTCAAGTCTTTAACACCGGTTTTGCACCATAATGAGTCTGACGAGTCCTTAGAAAACAACAAGCAATCATAACAGTTAAATGAGTTAAAGACTTCACAACCACATATCCAGTTAGCTAAATCATACAAACTTTTGCGAAAGTTTCGATGAACCTCTTTATTTTTGTAGTAGTATTTTTACTAGTTTGTCGTATACTAAGCAAATTGCGACCACTTACCATGAATTCGCTTATTTTCTCAAAATTAAGTTCGTTAGCACTCTTTAGTTGTTTAATTTTTTGCACTACCAACATTCATAACTCAAACATACACCACCTTGAAATTGGTTATTTTTGCAAAAATAAGTTCGTAAGCACTTTTAAGTTGTTTATTTTTTTGCACTAGTTACTACCAACATTTTATTTCCTGTACATTTCCAACTCACACATAGATCATAAAAATAAAAAAATATATATTACAAAAAACAGTATATAAATCAATTTTCATCGATTAAAAACGTCCGAAACAATATCGAGTTATTCTAACTCGACCGCGCTACCTCTGAACAATTGAAATTCCGCATGCCGACGTGATGCCGCGACCGATCGATCGAATTATTAGAAGAGACCGGCTGATGACCCAAATCACTATTTCATATTGAATTTGCTATCACGTTCGGCTGCCGCTCGGTAGCCGTGAAATCTTCGGGTACTTTCGTCAAGCTTTAAGGTAATCAGGGCAATTCGGACTGCCCAGCCTAGCTTAGTATAGCGTATTTTATTATGCCTAACGAACGCAATGAGACCATTCGAACCGCCGCGCGCGACTAGTAGTGTAGCTATTTAACTTTTCCCAAGGTTCGCGTTTTATTATAACTATTAGGAGGGACGGTCAAACGAATAATTTATTTCCTGAAATATTTTTGGGGGGTCACTGACCAAATGACCCTATAGAAGAGCCGTCACTGATAGGATTATCTGCCTTTCTTAGTCGCAGAGGTAAAGGAGGGTAGGTATCGCTATCGGGTTAGCAACAGGTTAGGCGTTGGAGCGTGATAGCGTTAAAAGCTATAATACTAAAATTCTTCTGTTATGTTTAACCGTGCAGCCTTCGCCCTGTCGCACTCCGGCCTCCAACCTGGAGCTAAGCTGGTAACCAAGCCCCTATGTAACAAAATATCCATAGTAAACTGCGTCAAAAACTGATACTTTTATAAAATTACATAATTACCGCCTATTTTTTGTGATAATTGTTACCAACATCAAACAGCAAAATAAGAAAAATTGCCTATTAAAAACGTCGATTTTAACAATTGGCAAATACGACTTTATTGAAGTGATTTATGAGTAAAACAACGTTATAAATCAAAAATATGTGGTTTTGAGATATTTTGGTTGTATATTTAATCGATTTACTGTAAAATTACTAGATGAAGTTCAAAACAAGATGAAAAACTGTGATCAGTGCCCCAAATTCTACCGGTTTATCAAATTTCATTAAAATCGACGATAGTAGGTGATAGTGAGCATTTACATGCATGCTGAAAATGAGCAGCTAATTATAAAATCATTGCAGGAACGTTTTTCTCAAAGCTGGTCTGATTTCGCCTATTCATCAAGATCTATTTATACTACAAATATGGAAAAATGTATAAAACTTAACTTAGTACTGATACTATAACGCCATATTACTGATTAAACGGTATTATTAGAGAAATGTTAAAGACAAAATTTGCCAAAAATGATTGCAAGGCATTAAACCGCTAATAAGCAGACGAAAAGTACAGATATTTTTTGAGCAGGAGGCAGAAAAACATATAAACATAAATGACTAAAAAAATTAATATTTTAGAAGAAACCGCAAGGATGATTTTAACATAATTTAACATTTTTTACTAAGTATTGAAGCCTATCGCCAGTAAAGAATAAGCTGCTGTGGTTACCATTCTCTACATTTATCAAATTTGCAGTTCTAAGTCAAGAAATCTTTTGTGACAAATAAAGTAAAAAATAAATATCAAATAAAAAATAAAAGTATGTAGAACACAATTTTTTTTCTATCAATTTTCTGCACCACTCTGGTACCAATACATTAAGCAAGAGACAGGCACAGGCATTTCGATGTTCTCTTGGTAACCATAATTGTTTGGCGCTAGTTATACGCGTCTTTCAACTTGTTGACTGTACTGATGAAGACCTTAAGTCAGAGACTATAGTTAGCCAAATTTCATTGCTTCATGCTTGTCAACCCAAAAAAAATCAATTTATATATATATATATATATATATATATATATATATATATATATATATATATATATATATATATATATATATAGCCACGATTTTTGCAAAGTTTAGTTGTATTGCTAGGAAAAACTTGGTTTTTATTAACCCCTTATTAGCGTTTTGCGATTTTTTGATAGAAAAGGTATCCACGCAAGGCGCATACAAGCTTATAAGTATACACGGTAAACATTAATACAGGGTAAAAAGAAAAAACATTCCAACCTTTTTTTGCATAAACTTACCGTCATAAAATAACAGCCTCGTAAAACGCACGTTAACACCTTCGATTCATTACAGGTATGTTTCTTACGTTTGACAAGCATTTTTGTCAGGGTGATAAGAAAGCTTCAAAGTTTGATAAAGTAAAATGAATAGATTTACTATTCCTGAGGACTGTACTTATGCTAGGGGCTTGCATGATCAAGCAAGAACCCAGGCCGATATTGCCCGACTTTTGAAAAAAGACAAAGTGCTATTTCAAAAATTTTGGCCAGATACAGGGAAACTGGGACGAATAGGAGAAGAGCGAGACAAGGAAGAAAAAGAATTACTACTCTGGCACAGGACAGATTTTTAAGAGTGCAAACTCTTAGAAGTAGATTTACGTCCAGTGTCGAACTTCAGTCGGAATTTACTGCTGTTCACGAGATTCGTTTAAGTAAACAAACAGTATTAAGGAGGTTATCATAAGATCGCCTTAAGCCATATAAAGCCGCTATCGGTCCCAAACTTCTAGCGCAATATAGACGTCAAAGGCTAGAGTTTGCTAGAAAGCATTTGCTAAGTTTTTCGCAGGCCTGATGAGCGACAAACTCAATGTAATTTTAAGACGTGACTTTTTATTTACGCATGACAATGCAAGGCCACTCGTTGCAAGAGTCGTAAAGGAGTACTTAGAAGAGGTGGAGATCTGTGATGGACTGGCCAGCTCTAAGCCCAGACCTTAACCCCATAGAGCATTTGTGGGATCAGATGGGCAGAAGAGCTCTAAATCGACCGCCTCAAACCCTGGCCGAATTGAGGATATCGCTCGAGATGACATGGGGGGAAATGGACCAGGACAGAATAAGAAATCTTATAATGAGTATGCCAGACCGCTGTAAATCAGTTATTAAAGCAAGAGGGGGAAATAGGCGTTTTTCATGTTTGTTTGTTGCAATTTTCTCTACTGATCATTTTTATTTTGTTACTGTGTAATTAAATTTAGATTAATGTTGTAGCTTCGCATTTTTTTCCTTTTTACCCCGTATGAATGTTTACCAAAACTTAATAATAGGTCATGTAGTAACTAAAACAGAGAAAGAAACCAGATTTCAACTTCTCTCCTTTTCCACAGATTCGGTTAAAAAGTAGTCAATTTGACATTTGACTCCGTACTTATTGACTTTCCCAGTGTACTAATAATTTTTTTAATCTTTCCAATGTCGCCTATTATTAACCAAGAAATGATCTTTCAAACAGCGAAAAAAAAATTTAAATCGATCTATTAATAAGAAAAATATCGAAGCTTAAACTTGATCTATGTTTTTTAATATTCCATAAATAATTTTAAAATGAAGTGTATATATACTTATATAAATGTATGTATATCAAAACAAGTAAAGTATTAACGCGACAAGAACTATCTTACAGCGGAAAAAGGAATTTTTTGCGATGACCACTAAAGCAAAATGGAATTTGGCCAACCGCAGACACGTGTTTCTGACTTAGGATCTTCATCAGTACAGTCAACTAGTTGAGTTTATCAGTACAACAACAATCACATCTAGTGCCAAATCTTAACAAACAAAACCACACCAGAGTCACCAACAGGAGCAAAACCGATATTTGTGATTACCAATCAAAACAAGAAAGGTATTAGCGCGGCAAGAACTATATTAAGTAGAAAAAGGAATTGTAGCAAAAACGGACAGGAGCAATTAACTGAAAACACTTTTAAGTTTTTAAATTGACCGCAAGGTGGCGTCGTTGCTAGGTTAATAATAAATTATCATCCAAAAAAACACAAAAACTCCCAGAACTAGGTATCATTTTTATAACATCATTGGAAAGCTAAGCTAATTAGTTAATTTCTTATAATTTTGGCTCTAAACTTATGGTCATATTGATATTATAATAAATTCGTTTTGTAATATATACCTATAACTATGTATGTGTATGTATTTATATTATATATATATATATATATATATATATATATATATATATATATATATATATATATATATATATATATATATATATATATATATATATATATATATATATATATATATATATATATATATATATATATATATATATATATATATACATATATATACATATATATATATATATATATATATATATATATATATATATATATATATATATATATATATATATATATATATATATATATATATATATATATATATATATATATATATATATATATATATATATATATATATATATATATATATATATATATATATATATATATATATATATATATATATATATATATATATGTATGTGTGTTGATTTTTACTCCTTCACGGACGGAAAAATACAACGTGTTTTCATTCCGGGGGTACATCCGTTCACTACTGTCGTTCTGAAAAGAACAGTTTTGCTGACGTTTCGCCGCTACGAGAGACTGGAGAAATACCTTTCTGAAATTATGCAACCAACTGTAGAAAAAGCTGATTCATTTGTAAAAAACTCGGAGCATTTCACTCGAATTATACGAGATATCGTCCTTGAAAAAAACGATATCATAGCAAGCCTAGATGTCAAATCGTTATATCCCAGTATTCCCATCGACGAAGCATTGGACAAGATTGCTATGAACGAGGACATATAATAGAACTTCTTCAACGGGCAAATGTATAAACAAATGGATGGTGCTCCAATGGGGTCCTCTCTATCACCAGTAGTCGCTAATTTATTTATGATATACTTCGAGAAAGAAGCTCTTGAGAAAGCAAGTTTAAAGCCCAAATTATGGATTCGTTATGTGGATGACATATTTATTATATGGCAACATGGTCATGCAGAGCTCGAAAAATTTCTGACTCACGTAAATTCAATCCACCCCAGAATACAATTTACTCTAGAGTTAGAGGAAAACAACAAACTACCATTTTTAGATGTTTTGGTCACAAAACTGCATAACGGACATTTCGAATACACCGTGTATAGAAAATCAACACATACAGACAGATATTTAAATGCATCACCCAGCACAAATTCAAGCTGTGGCAAATACTCTAATATCCAGATCCGTGCGATTAACTGACACACAGACGAGATAAAACGAACTTAAGGTAATATCTAGTGCTTTAAAGAAAAATGGCTACACAAATCGCACCATAGAGAAAGCTATTAATGCACAGGTTTCCCGAACAACGAACAACAAAAATTATGAACCGGGAAAGCAACGAGTAGTCTTACCATATGTAAAAGGCACAACAGACAGAATCGGAAGAATTCTTAGGAAACACAACATACAAACAATACATAAGCCACAAACAACTATAGGAAAACTACTCGGAAACCCAAAAGATAAAATCAAACTGGAAAACCACGGAGTATACAGTATTCCGTGCAAGGACTGTGAAAAGTTGTACGTGGGGCAAACTAACAGGCGAATATCAGCAAGAGTGGAAGAGCATAAACTCAGCATCAGAAATAAACAAACAACCTCAGCTTTATTCCTACATCATCAGGAAACCGGCCATAAAATAAATTTCAATAGGTGTAGGGAGATTGCTAATATAGAACATTATAAGACTAGAATAATTCGAGAAGCCATAGAAATTGAAAAACAAGGTGATTTGAATAAAACGGACGAATTATTAAAACTACCAACAGTATGGAAGACAATAACCGACAAATCTAAAATCGCAATTAGCGCAACAACAACAGCACCATCCGGAAAACATAAATAACGACTAACGTCTGCGCAGATATAACCTTCGGCCTCGAGTGGGGGTATAAAAGGAAGCGTCGCAGTCACCAACACTTCAGTCTCTACTCGGACGCGAGAAAGAAAGCTTCGAAAATGCCAAATATGATTTTGGCGAAACGTCAGCAAAACTGTTCTTTTCAGAACGACAGTAGTAAACAGATGTACACCCGGAATGAAAACACATATATATATATATATATATATATATATATATATATATATATATATATTTTTTTTTTTAATTTTCTTATGTAAGAATTTGCCACGTTTATTATAACTGAAATGCGAAGGTCGTAATTTTCAATTACAGTACACAAGTTTTACTTACTTTAGAATGTATAACAAAAAAGTAAAACTTACCATATACTCATGGAAAAACGCACTTATAAAGAATACTACACTACTAGCAGTGTTTCTACTATATCCCATATCTACCATTGGCAAATACAGATGTCGCACAGCCCATCTATGGACAGGTAAGTTCCAGGTACGCCAAAAAACATCGATGTTGTTTGAGTTCCACCAATCAGCGTAGAAATTCCTGTCAGCAAAATTAAGCAACTCGCCAAGCAGATTAAACCAAGAATGGAACAAAATATAGAACATGATGAGCCATGCTAAATGATTAGGTATCTGTTAAAAAATCAAGAAGACATAGTAAGTATATACAATTAATAAATACTCGAGTTTATTAATTCTACTATTAAAATATGTATAGCCTGATTACTACTTTACTAAATTTAATAACCATAGCTGCACTCTTAGGAATAAAGTCACGAAGACTTTGCACCAACTGCAATTTATAACGAATTCCTCAAAAGAAATGAGTAAAACGTTTCCAAAAGGGACTTTCTCGACGTTTATATTACTATTACTACACCATACCTTTGCCAATCATAGGTGAAACATTTAGGACATCCACCTGATTGTTAGTTTCAGAGTCTCTGGATCTAGGATGCCGAAAAATATGTTTTCTCAATTTTGTCGGTCTGTCTGTCATGTCTGTCTACCCGACTGACATCAAATTTTGGTCAAAAATTAAGGGCCATATAGGGATGACCTGGTAACATCCTGTATAAGTAAACTGGTCAAATTGATACAAATGTAAAATGGAGCTTAATAAAATATTTAAATATTCAGCATGAAAAAACTATTTATTAGATTGATTTCAAATTTTGTGCAAGAATTAAGTGCAATATATAGACATAATCTGGTAGAATTGTGTGAATTCAAGAAGTGGAACAAACTAGCGGACAAATAAAATATTTAAAAAATCAATCTAACAAATCTTATTCAACTGACTCCGAATCTTGAACAAAAATTAGACGTGACATAGAGATAACTGGTACAATTTCAACATTACGGAACAAGATGGTGGCCTTAAAATCAGTGGAAAAACTACTTATTCAAATTATTTTAAATGATCCCCAAAAATAAAGTGTGGCATAGGTAGAAACCGTTTGGTACAGATCTGATATGGTGGAACAAAATGGCGTCAAAAGACAACATATGTGCGTTACTGAATGACTATATGCGGAACTAAATTGGGTCGCACTTCACTATTCCTAATAAAATTAATAATTCATAGCAAAAGAAGTTACAGATAAAGCAAATTTACCGATTTTTATTTTATAATTCAAATATAGAATATATCAATATGAATTCCTCCACCATTTCACAGGCCAACATACATTTTGGTGCCTGCGATTTTTTAACTGTTCCTGGGTAATTTTTGGATGCAGAATTTAAAAAAGTTCTCAGATTTTGTCTATCAGATCTAGTTTAAAAAAAAAACAATTGTGTATATATTTTACGTTATAACTGTTATAATATATAATATTACTATAGCCTGTTAAAAAAACAAAGACACATGGATTTAAGTATTTATTGCAAAAACTTAATTTACATAATTACATTAGTCACTAATCACATAAAAATTTTCTTTTATACCACTTTCTAGAATGGAGTTTACTAGGACAGTCTCGCTGAAGGCTCCAGCAGTAGTCCGCCATCATGTGGCTATCCCAACGTCCTTGATAACGATCTTCCATAGTTTTAATATCCTGATGGAATCTTTCCCCCTGTTCTTCACTACAATCACCTAAGTTTTCTGGAAAACAATATAGGTGGCTGTGGAGGTAGTGAACTTTTATACTCATGTTACAGCCGAGAATATTTAAAATTTGAAAGCATAGTTTCCACTAATTCTACGTAATTCTCTGCTTTATGATTGCCAAGAAAATGTACTACTTGAACAAATGAATACCAAGCGTTAGATTCAGTTTCGTTCATTGATATGGTAAATTGTGGATCTTTAACAAGTTGCCTTATTTGAGGACCATGAAATATACCAGCTTTTAGTTTTTCCGAGCTAATGCCAGGAAATTTACGTGACAAATACCCAAAACAATTTCCATCTAGATTTAAAGCCTTCACAAATTGCTTCATTAGGCCTAGCTTGATATGCAAGGGCGGAAGTAAGATTTTTTCTCTTGAAACCAAAGGTTCATTGATCACGTTTTGTTTTCCTTGAATCATGACATCTCTTGAAGGCCAATTTTTGTTAACCCAGTGCTCATTTTTAGCTCTGCTGTCCCTGAAATGTGGGACCCAAGATTTATCTTGATCTCCTAAATGAACGCCAAAATAGGCAAGATAAGCTCTTTTCACAAAGTCAGAAATCATTTTTCTGCTCTCTTTCAAAGTGTATTCACCACACACAACAAAAAACATCGGGATGATGTACACAGGTACGTCTGCTTGTGGATGCCATTGTTTCAGTTTAGTGTCTTGATACTACAAAACGACCAAGATTTACACAAAATGACAGCACAACCTTACTTGGGATTACTGAGTAAAATACTAAATCGAGTACAGCCAAGCAGGTATAGAAGGATCGGGTCATAGGCAATTACAGGTATAAAAGTAATTAAGAGCCGTGTATTGAGTAGTTCCTAGTATAGGAACATTGAGTCAGGGACAATTCCATCCATTTGGTTAATTAGATTCTGGGAAATTTCTATTTTGACGATTAAGTACATATTTATCTCTTTATTTGTTGTCCTTTATCAGAAAAAAATATCAATTAACCTGTAACCTGTATCTCAAAAACTAGAGCTGATAGAAAAAATCTGGTAGCATTTTTGGAATCAGCACATTAAAAACATCTAAAATCAGATGTTAGATTTCCGGCACCAAATTTTTGATTTCATTTTGTTACCCTGTGAATTGATAAAAAAAATACAGTTCTGTGTAAACTTCTTAAAAAACGAATTAGATATACTATGCATTATTTTATACTACAGTTATATAGAATGTGCTAATATATTTCGATAATGCAGAAAGAAGCACACACACAATTTTAAACATAGTAAAATGCATAAAACAAAGGATTACAACAGTTTCTTACATTTATTTATTATTTTTATTATAATCGGGAATTTTTTAACAAAATATATACTACACTATTGTTAGCCGATACTCGGTGGAAATCTTCGAATATTGAACGAATAGAATTAGCAATAAACACATTTGTTTGTGTCCGTAATAATCAAAATAAACATGAGGGACGAACGGAATATTTCAAGAAAATTTTATTACAAAAGTCGGATACCCTTTAGCATTTAACATTTTTGTGATATATTTATTTATTATTGTACTTTTAAAGTTTTAAGTTTACCTCGCATTAATATCATATTTTTTGTTCTCCAATATATTTCAATTAAAAATTGTAAACCTTTTTTTATCTTACATTGTTTGTAGTGCACATGAACACTTATTTGTAATATTGTCAAAATACTGTATTAATATCTTTACTAATATCTGTATGAACACCATGTTACTAAGACTGAAAATATATACTAAAATAAACATTTATGTCCTTGATTACAGGATTTCAGTACTTAAAAGAAATGAAATGAGCCATTTACCAAGTGCAAATAAAACAAATATCCACATTTATAATTTTCTCTTAATGCTTAACCAGTTCAAGTAACTTAATAACATAATATTCTATTAGTAATATAGTCCGAAATATTTCCAAATTGATGATTTTAATATGGTTATAAATATTAAAGTAATATTTTCATATTCAATTTTGCATCATGCCCTTCAATTATATACATTATCCTATTTCGATTTTATCATTTATTGGTCCGATAAAAATCATAAACGGATGCATAAAAATAAAACAGGGTTTAACAAAATGTTAATTTTCAATGTTCTGTAGTATTCTAAACATCCATTTTACTTATGGAATCTTTTATGCAATCTCAGGAATCAAATATGCTATAAATATTGTCATATTACAAGTACCTAATACAAAAAAACTCATCATTTTAATATATATCTGAATCAATATCTGAACTACAGTTTGAAACTACCCATCGTAAATGAATGTTCTTGTACGCAACATTTTTGTATATTTCCTCTAATATATGATATACCGATTTACTAAACACAATTTAGTTCACCCAAAATGTTATTTATTGCATTTCTCGTTATTCTTCAAGAATAATCAATTTAAATATATCAATTTTTAATATGAATGAAAACAATTTAGATTTTTTTAAGGGCTTATTCTTTCTCTTACTATTTTTTTTTAATTTCACCTATTTCAAATCGGAATAAATAACACGTATCTACGCAACTGATGGGATATTTGAATTCAACCTTTACATATTGTAAACACATCGCGGCGACACACTATCGGCGTTGCGTTTGTCGTAAAACCTATAAAATTTATGGATATCTGATATAACACAGATTTCTATGTTTTACATAAATAGCTTTTTCCAAACCAATTATTATCCGCGTTACAAGGAATCATAGCATTACCTTATGAGTTTATTTCAAAATAAGAAAAGTTATAAATAGTACTTAATCCAGCACCTAACCAGACGAAATACTGAAAATGTCATTAGAGATGTCCGGCAACACACGAGACTATTGCTTTAAAATAAATAATAATTACATTGGATACACAGAATTCGCCTAAAGTAAAATGCTAATTCTAGTTATTCAATACTCGAAGGTGGAAATCCATAATAAAATTATGTAAAATGTAAAAACAAAACTACTTTTCAAACACTTCCACTATATTTGTTAACAACACGAAACATGTTTCGCTACAGCTTCTTCGGAAAATACATCTCGAATCTGTAAATATTCATTCACTCTATGAGTTTATTCATTATCAGTCAAAATAAATCAACAAAAATAAAACTTAGAAAGAAAGTATGTACACATTGAAGTATAAAAATGGGTGATAATTTTTGACGTTGGAACTAAATATAACAGTTTTTAACCTATATTTCAAAAAAGTATCGGACAAAACCCTAAAGAGAAATAACCATTGACGAAAACGTATGACATAATTTGCTTTGTGTTCCGCGCTTTAATGTCAAATGACACATATGCAGACAGTGCTGCCATGTTGCAAGCAGATTTTCAAACAGTTTATTAGGGAAACTATGTTATATATGTGACGAGTGCTACAGACAGTTCTGACTGCGACCTATACCCCCCTCCGTTTTTGTTGCCTGCGATTATAATTAACCCTACTGAAAATAATTTGGTTGTGGCAAAAATTTCACATTTTCGTTGCAATTTGAAGTCCGTTAATTTACTATTGGAAACACTGATTTCGTAAGAAAAGTGGTAGAATTGTATGGCGACTTTTTATGACATGGATATAGAGTGATACTTGACTGATAGACATAAACTACTAGCAATGCATATAAATTAAAAACAAATAATGTGGTACCTACGTATCTTGCATATGTATATCCAGATGTATACATAATTAATATATACTAATAGATAAATAAACCCTACCAGCAGTATATTTAGTATTTTTTGTTGTTACTCTGTGTTTGTGAAAGATACGATTGAAAGACTAACTTCCCGTGTTAAAAAAAAAGAGAAATGAAATTAATAAGAAAAAGGAAAAAAAGAAATAAGTGGAAAAAGTAATTCAGAAGAAAAGAATGGGACCAAAATGATCCAAGAATCAGAGTGCCTGGACCCAAAGGAGAAGAGCTGGCAAATTGTCATAGTTAATTGCTCATTTTTAAAGCCCTATATCTCTGACTTAGATAAAGTAAATTGAATGCGGTTTTTTTGTGCTGAGTACATTAATGTATTTATTAAGCCTGAGCCTAGAGGGATTTGTAGTAAAACTGCTACTACCAATAGGTAGTGGCAATACTACAGCCTATCATAATATTTTAATCAATTTTGCATTGTTATCATTGTTAATTTCTTCACAACGTTTCGCAGTACCTCCAGTCGTTATCAAGCGCAAACTAAAAGCTAATGTTAAGACGACTACATGCTTATTTACTAGGTATGTGCAGTGGCCACTAAATATTCAGCTTGCTGAAAATTCTGTCGTATCCAATGAATGCTGCTCCTTCTTTAAATTTTCTTTACCTCCAATGCTGCTTTGTGCATAATTTTGTTGTCAGACCACTGACTTCTATGACACTTCTGACATATCTGGGAAACACCACACTCAAAGGGGGATTTGATAAATACAGTTCTTGATATCACTAATTATAATTATATAAATTTCAGTGTTCTGAGGCTAAAATTATAGACAAAAAGCAGCACTGAAGGAAAAGAGAATTCGCATTTATTAAATTCAACAACGTCGGAATTTTCAGCAAGGTGAAAGTGGAAATACCTGGCGATCTAGGTGCACTGACTTCTTCAAGCTCCGTGACAAGTGCACTGCACACACCTAGTATGTAAATATAGTCTTAAGATTAGCTTTTAGTTTGCACTTGATAACGGCTAGAGAGAGAGATACTAAATTAGTGTAAACATTGTGAAGGAATTAACCATAAAGGCAATCCCGGTCCGATAAGTAAGTTCTTGTCAAATTCAGTAGAAAGACTACACATAATTTTGGGTTATGTTGTTCGAGTAATCAAGAGTAAGTAACATGTTCTACTTTAGTGCAAAACAAGCATTTAAAAAAAATTAAATTAAACTTCACATAGGATTTTGGCGCGAAACCGATCCACCCATCCCATGTAACGCTTAATTTAAAAATGTTTTATATTATTTTTTACAAATCAAAACGAAAAAAAATTTTTAGTCATAAATTTATGTTTCTAAACTTCATATATTCATATTCGCATATTCAAAAATGTTTTAAGTCCATCTATAAAGACCAGAATCCCATGTATTTTAATACATGTTGATGTACCGTAACATCAAACATTACAAATACATACACTTTTTAAAAACGTTGTCAATTTGAAGAAATAAGGTTGCAAATTTTTATTAAAAAAACCATTACTTATATTGACATAGAAACCGAGGGAGGCCCTGGAAGAACATGATGGTAGGTCTAAATAAGAAAAAAAACTTTTTGGGTCATATTGAATATTCTTAAATTTTGCACTATATTTTATAATACCTTATATAACAAACCTAGAAAACTATTATATAAATCCTTTAAACCTTAAGAAATACAATCATTTATTCAACATAAAAACCCTAGTTAGATTTGCTTAATATGAAACAGTTATTGGGATTTAAAAGTGTAGAAGCAAAATTTCAGTTAGTCCTAGCAATTAATCAATTTTATGCCTAAAAGGTAGATTATATAATTATGTTTTTTAAAGCTTTGTTTTGCAATATCATAAGGTGACCATCATATGCAAGATTAGGTATTGTAAACGGCTATAAACGAGTGAAAAATAAATCCTTCTGACCAGATAAAACAGCTTAGTCACCTCAAAATTCCCACGGGTGCCAAGACAGTTTATCTCTTATATTTCTTATCAGAGGTGGGAGTATCTAATATCTAAGTCACAATACTTCAGAGTTAAAAAGTTTCTCCTAACTAGATACTTTTGTTGAATATCTTGTATCGGTTACTTTTGAAAAGTATTTAGTTACAAAATACAACTATAGTTACAAAAGAGTATCTCAGTTACTTATTTATCAGTCTGGTCAATTTCAACGTATAAATCCTATAAAAACATTGCAACACTCGGAAATGGCGTAAGAAAGTTGGCGCCCACGCTTTATTCACGCTCACGCTTTGATGGCACTCACTCTTTGACTTTATCACTTCTTTATTTTCTAAAAGTTTCACCACTTTTTTCTTACGACGCCTCTACCGTTTTTACTTCGAAATCAGAAGGAAACATAACAAGCTATTGTTGTGTTTCCTGTTGGTTTTAGTTTGATTTGCAGTAACAAGCTGCAACAAGCAGTAAAGTGCACTTTGTTTGCTTTTTATAAATCATATAAACCAGGTAACTAGATTTGCCTAGAATATTAGATTTTTGGAATGCATTAAGTTTTTCTACAAATTTATTTATTTTTGAAGGTGATAACTATTAAGATGTAAATGGGGTTTAAATAGTAAGTTAGTTAGGTAAGTAATAACTATTTGACCGGAAGCTAAGTAGTATGTACAGGGTAATTCAACAGCACGGCGTTGTTCATGGTTCACAGAGTAAATCTGGCAAGAAAACACACTTGAAATATTATATAGTGCCCAGTTGTGCATCACATAAAAATATTTCCGCGTAAATAGGTGGTAGTGCAGCAACAAGTATTATTTTTTAAATGGAACTCTCTGTATATTAATTAATTTTTGAATTTTGGTAAAGTTTTCTTAAAGAATAAATGTACAGGGATACTGAATAATACTTGGGACTCCAATTTAACTTTTTCCATGAGGTAGAGAAAAATAATAAATATAAAGGTTGTAGACTGTAGTGTGTCACGCATTTTTTTATATTTTAGGAGTAAAAAATTCGTTATTATCAATTACTATGTTAAAAGTTTTGTTTGATTAAGTAATTTGCTCCTGTTAATTTACTTACTCTTATATTATTTTTGGTAGCTAGTGTGATTACAGCAAATACAAATAAACAGAAGGATTGAAAAACTAACAAAATATAAACATTTCAAAAATTACTAGAATTTGGTATTGGATACACTTAAGAAAATTTTAAGTGTTTACCATAGTTTATAAGTTAAAGCAAAAATATGCACAAGTGCAATTTGAAAAACTTATATTTTGCAGTTAAAGTTTTTTAGATTTGAACTAATTTTATATTTTAAACACTTCAAATGTTATATAAGAAACACTTTCGCTTTGCTTTATTTATTTCTATTACCATGTGTAAACTTTCTTTAAAAAAAAGCAGGGTAATTACAAAGGAAGCTAAGATTCATAATAAATACTAATTTTTTTTAAAGAAAACAAATCTTTTAAATGGCAACATACTTAAATGTTAATACTTAATACAAGTGGTAGTAATAGTTTAATAATAATTAGACTTGTAGGTCACAAAAAAAAATTAAAACTTTACCACTTCTGATGACAGCGCGACCCCTTAACTGTTGCTCTCAGCCATTTTCAGGTGACTGTTGCTATGGCGAGAGAGCTG
>JAUTXW010005460.1:62500-142500 GCA_030620095.1 Kuschelorhynchus macadamiae
TAGTAAACAGTACTCTGCAAAGCTGGTAACCCAATCAGCACAAATCTTACAAGTTCTGTAATTGTTGGTTAAACGATGAAAACATTTTATATTCTGTAGTACACTGTGCAGCTGATAGAGGGACATGTTCCACCATCGTGCTGTGAAAAATTTTTATATTTATTTGCTATGATTAGAAAAAAGGGGAAAAAGCAAATTACGTGAACAACACAACACCATGATTGAACTTTTCCTGAAACAAAAATGAAAAGGAAAATGGAAAATCATATATAAATGCAAATAATCAATGCACAGTGCCCTACAGTATGAATATATTAGGACTAAGTTATTCAGAGATTTGGACAGCATTAGAGTCATTAATAGAAACAAAATTGTCCCCACTAATTCTTAACAGATATGAATATATTGTGCTTAGATTATTGATATCAGTTTTCTTATTCATTGTATTTGTCCCTTGGTTGTGTATATGTATCATTTCAAGGAAATTTCTTTTATAATATCTTTTTTCTTTAGCAAGAATTTTTGCCTCGGTGAATCGAATGCTGTGTCCTGTATCTATGAAGTGTTCTGATAATGCACAAGATTTTACAAACCTGCGGCAGTCACTTTTATGTGAAGTAATTCTGCCTGACAAATTTCTAGATGTCTGACCTACATATATTTGATTACAGTTGTTGCAATTTATGGCATATACAACGTTATTATTTTCAAACGTGGAAAGTGGAGTCTTAGTTTTTGCATAAAGTTGTGAGACAGTTTTTATTTGTTTTTTGGCAAACCTTAGGTTTGGACTATCTTTGAAAACGTCTATTAATTTATCAGTTAAATTTTGAATAAAAGGAAGTGGGTAATATTTTATTGTTTGTGTTGGCTGACTGGTGTTTTCCTCTGTCGTTATATTATGGATTGTATTTAGTTGTATTGGATTTTCATTTGTGTTGCATAAAAACTTATTTATGATATTCAGAGGATAAGAGTTTTCAAGGAGTATATTTCTGAGCCTATCTAAGCTTTCCTGTTTGTAGTCTTTATGTGAGAGCTTAATAGCTCTATTTTTTAGAGCAGTTATTAAATTTATTTTCATTTTGGTAGGGTGGTAAGAATGATAACTTATGAATCTGTCAGAGTACATCGGTTTGCGATACCATTTTGTTTTTAAAACATTGGTTTCGCTTCTGATTACCTTCATGTCAAGAAAGGGAATACTGTTGTCTGATTCATATTCCACCGTAAATTTCAGATGTTGGTTGTATGAATTGAACATTTCTAGTGCTATTTCTGCTCTATTTTTAGGGAGAGCCAAAATAAGATCGTCCACATACCTCTTGACAAAAGGGATATTAAAAGGTAGATTTTCTAAAGCATAGCTGACTAAGTCATCCAAAACAAAATTTACTAAAATAGGAGAGATTGTAGAGCCCATAGGTGTACCAAAAATTTGTTTATAAAAACTGTTGTTAAAATTAACATAGTTTGAATCAATTTTGTCAAGAGGTATGTGGACGATCTTATTTTGGCTCTCCCTAAAAATAGAGCAGAAATAGCACTAGAAATGTTCAATTCATACAACCAACATCTGAAATTTACGGTGGAATATGAATCAGACAACAGTATTCCCTTTCTTGACATGAAGGTAATCAGAAGCGAAACCAATGTTTTAAAAACAAAATGGTATCGCAAACCGATGTGCTCTGACAGATTCATAAGTTATCATTCTTACCACCCTACCAAAATGAAAATAAATTTAATAACTGCTCTAAAAAATAGAGCTATTAAGCTCTCACATAAAGACTACAAACAGGAAAGCTTAGATAGGCTCAGAAATATACTCCTTGAAAACTCTTATCCTCTGAATATCATAAATAAGTTTTTATGCAACACAAATGAAAATCCAATACAACTAAATACAATCCATAATATAACGACAGAGGAAAACACCAGTCAGCCAACACAAACAATAAAATATTACCCACTTCCTTTTATTCAAAATTTAACTGATAAATTAATAGACGTTTTCAAAGATAGTCCAAACCTAAGGTTTGCCAAAAAACAAATAAAAACTGTCTCACAACTTTATGCAAAAACTAAGACTCCACTTACCACGTTTGAAAATAATAACGTTGTATATGCCATAAATTGCAACAACTGTAATCAAATATATGTAGGTCAGACATCTAGAAATTTGTCAAGCAGAATTACTTCACATAAAAGTGACTGCCGCAGGTTTGTAAAATCTTGTGCATTATCAGAACACTTCATAGACACAGGACACAGCATTCGATTCACCGAGGCAAAAATTCTTGCTAAAGAAAAAAGATATTATAAAAGAAATTTCCTTGAAATGATACATATACACAACCAAGGGACAAACACAATGAATAAGAAAACTGATATCAATAATCTAAGCACAATATATTCATATCTGTTAAGAATTAGTGGGGACAATTTTGTTTCTATTAATGACTCTAATGCTGTCCAAATCTCTGAATAACTTAGTCCTAATATATTCATACTGTAGGGCACTGTGCATTGATTATTTGCATTTATATATGATTTTCCATTTTCCTTTTCATTTTTGTTTCAGGAAAAGTTCAATCATGGTGTTGTGTTGTTCACGTAATTTGCTTTTTCCCCCTTTTTTCTAATCATAGCAAATAAATATAAAAATTTTTCACAGCACGATGGTGGAACATGTCCCTCTATCAGCTGCACAGTGTACTACAGAATATAAAATGTTTTCATCGTTTAACCAACAATTACAGAACTTGTAAGATTTGTGCTGATTGGGTTACCAGCTTTGCAGAGTACTGTTTACTAATGCGCCATCTACATTTTTCTTTTCCAACTATACATTTGGGAAACCGTCGTTACCGATTCGTGCTCAGTCGACAATTATTTGAAAAACAAAAAACGCGTAAACCAACTAGTGTGAAGTAAGGGAAGGAGAGCAAAAAAAAAAAACACGTTCTCCATTTTACAATAATAATTTGCCTTTAAAATACGTAAAATGGCCGACAGTGTCTGCACGTTGGAATAAACCAAATCTTTAAGAATTTTAAAATGTGTTAATATAACAACATCCAAGTCAAAACTAGTGATAAAAAGGTGTAAATAATATGTATATAGGTCTTTAGCAATGTTGAGAATTTTTCAGTGTTGTTTCTTCAAGAGTAAAACCAAGTAGTAAGTCCACAACAACTTTTTCTTTAAAATAAATGTTAATACAAAATAATAACAATTTTTAGGCTGTCTTGAGGAAGGCAATAAACAGTTGCCGAAAGCTTAGCAAAGCAACAAAGTGTTTTAATCTAAGGTCCCCTCTCTTTGACTACAGCCCCACTAGATTTAGCACGTTTTATATATATATATATATATATATATATATATATATATATATATATATATATATATATATATATATATATATATATATATATATATATATATATATATATATATATATATATATATATATATATATATATATATATATATATATATATATATATATATATATATATATATATATATATATATATATATATATATATATATATATATATATATATATATATATATATATATATATATATATATATATATATATATATATATATATATATATATATATATATATATATATATATATATATATATATATATATATATATATATATATATATATATATATATATATATATATATATATATATATATATATATATATATATATATATATATATATATATATATATATATATATATATATATATATATATATATATATATATATATATATATATATATATATATATATATATATATATATATATATATATATATATATATATATATATATATATATATATATATATATATATATATATATATATATATATATATATATATATATATATATATATATATATATATATATATATATATATATATATATATATATATATATATATATATATATATATATATATATATATATATATATATATATATATATATATATATATATATATATAAAATATATATATATATATATATATCTATATTATATATGTTTTACTTATGGCCAATTTTAACAATCTTTCAGTAGCCACAGTATAATCTATTAAATGGCAACATACTTAAATGTTAATACTTAATACAAGTGGTAGTAATAGTTTAAGAATAATTAGACTTGTAGGTCACAAAAAAAAAAAAATTTTAATTAAAATTTATATAACTTCTGATGATATACCCCTTAACTGTTGCTATCAGCCATTTTTAGGTGATATATATATATATATATATATATATATATATATATATATATATATATATATATATATATATATATATATATATATATATATATATATATATATATATATATATATATATATATATATATATATATATATATATATATATATATATATATATATATATATATATATATATATATATATATATATATATATATATATATATATATATATACATATATTGTATAAAACAAACTGTATTCTATAGATATGTTTTACTTACGGCCAATTTTAACAATCTTTCAGTAGCCACAGTATAATCCATATTACTAAATGGCACAAGTGAGTTTTTAACAGATGGAATCATCCACTGCTGAATGACAGCCAAAATAATTTGTGTTCCGGCGAGTACTTCGAATGCTCTTCTCAATAAAAACCTAAAAACGGTTAAAATTTTGCTTATTTACTTTTAATAATTTGTGATAAAATTAAACTTAAGAAATGTATAAAACATAGACCAGTTAGGTTAATATAAAAGTATTGGTAGAAACAAACAAGTGGTGTAACGTGAAATATACTATAATAAATATATAATTATCAGTGTGAATTTTCTAATATGTCAAAAATAGAAATAACAAACCAAAATATGTAAATAAAAGAGTCAACATTTAACATAAATTATTATTAATCGGCACAATTATTCAACTTCAAACTTGATTTACATTGTACCTAACCTAATATAAATATGTGCTTAAATAATAGTTTTTATGTATCCTAAAAACTACATGCAATCTAAAACAGATCAAGCTTTTTTCCTAAGTCAGCTAGTTTTACAGTTTAGTTTAATACACCTACAGTTTTAAACGAGTTTTCGAGTGGCATTATCTAAGTATCACAGAATGTTTTAAGTTAAATGTTTTTTTATTTCACAAAGTAAACAAAAACTGAATTAAAAATACAAAAGATAAATGTAAAAAGTGTATCACAGATGAAACACTAAATTGTTAAGGCCAGAATTACTACAACTAAACATATCAACATTTATTTATAAGGTGTTAATTAATTTTAAGGTTCTATCTATTGGCGAGTATAGGTCAGCTGTAATTAGTTTATGAAAAGCAAGTAAAACGAATCTTTATATCTTAGATTTCTTTTAGGGATATGCAATCCAGTCATGAATACCAGTAGTCGGGAATCAGTCATACCAATAAAAATTCTAAAAACAAAACACAAATCAAACATTTGTTAATTTATTGCTTCCACAAGACAACACTGATGTAGTTAATTATATTTATACCCAGATTAATCTAAGGACAGGGTGCTGAACTCTTTCACTCTGATCTTTATTATTGTGATAAAAAGGAATATGAAAGAATAGTAAGAATTTTCTATAGTCAAAACTTACAAGTCTTGACAATTTCTTAAAATAAGTCACAGGGCTTTCATGCCCTTCAAACTCCTAGTTATATATATATATATATATATATATATATATATATATATATATAACTCAACAAAGGTTAGATTTTCGTCAAATCAAACTCCCAAGTCTAAAGATATATCAATGTTGTTATTCTTAAGTTTAAACAGAAAAAGCTAATATAAAAGCATTTTACACATAAAAACAAATTATGTTTCAGAGGCCAAGGGACTCCAAATCATTTTAGAGATATTCGGCATCCTCCAAATGTTTGACAATTTAAACATTTTTAGATCATCAGTAAACATAAGACACGAAATTGGAGTAACAAAACTTTAACTTCATAGATTGGGAAAAGTATTAGAAATAAGGTCAGGGTCACAAATGTTCTTAAACGGTAAACCTTCAATTTTAACAAAAACATCGGTAACCAAAAAAAATCTAATTAATAAATTACTATGATGATTGCAAAGAAAGCCAGAAACACAGGACAGTCAGAATTATCACTGAATACACACCTGTTCAGTGAAATGATTGACAGGACTCACACAAGTATGCGCTGTCCTTTCACAAAGTTGCACAGATGAAAGTAGAGCCAACCACATAAATGTTTGGGTGACTGAGGTGGTTTATTTGAAATATTGTGCAGACGATATTGCTGAATTCGTCAAATAAAGTGTGAACAATGTGATGTTAATAAATATACCATATGTCAGTTATGAAATTTACAGTAACAGAAATATCACAAGGGAAATACACTGACATGACTAAATATTTTGGTATATTTTAAAGGGCTATATCTTTTGAACGCCTTATCACATTTTCTTGCGCTTTGCATCAGTTGAAAGGAAATTTCATAGTTTTTTTCAACTTATTCCACTGTTTTTATATACAGTGGTGTAATATGAGACGTTTTTTTGCAAATTTTTGAAACATCCTATAGAATAACATAACTATAGAAAAATAGTAAATCGACTATTTTTAAACGAGATACAATGCTTAACGTAAAACATTGCATTTTTACCATATTATCCATACAGACACACAAGTCTTCAAAAAGATCTAGTTGTTTGTGAATTATGTATATTCAATATACTTAGAATTTTAGTCATCGTTTCTTTTTGCAACCGATAAATTTGGCAACAGCGGTTCGGCTCTAAAGTAAATCGCGGCTGTATCCTTTGTGCTCCTCCGAACCCCGCTTCCGAGCGACGAACCAACCACCAGCTGATTGACATTGAGCAGTGTCTCCGCCCGAAAATTACGACTTCCAGAAGCAAGTGCTTTACGCTAAGCATAATATTGTATTTTCTCCTAATTAAATTAATGTAATAACTTCTGAAATATATCCAGTTTGTTAAGGATATTTCGTGTTGTTTCTTGGGATGAAAAATAAAAGCGTATACAGCTCATTAAACGAAACACTAGTAGCCTAGGAAATTAAAACTGTCAGAAGGCCATTTATTAGCGTATCTCGAAATGTCAAATAGACGTCAAATTATTCTGAGGCTCTCAAATGACACCATGCACCTTAACCTACGAATCAGTGCACATGCAGTCGTTAGATGTAAAACATGTCATCAGCATACTGGCAAATAGGCCCACCCCACAACGCTCCCGATAGGTCATTCGCATACAACAAACATACAACATTATAATATGCTTTTTTAAGTAATATGTTTGATACATCTTTTTTAAGTATTGTCGGGTCAACTTGATTTCTAACATTTACAGGTAAAAGGTTATAAATTTTTATATTTTCATAGATGAGCGAATTCTTAGTCAAGGAGAACCGAGGTATGGGCAAAGGAAGATTGAGATGGTAAGACTGACGAAATGGTTTGCTCTGAATGATCTGGTCATTAAACTCAAAAGAACCAAGTGCAAATTTAAAAGATATAAAATTGTCTTTTTTAATATTGAAGCAAAGGGAATTCAAGTTACACCATTCTTTAACACTTTCAATATCTTTCGACACAATGGTGCTCAAATCCTTCTCACAGCCACGAATGGTTGTATCGTCCGCAAATAATGTAAAATGACCTTGGATATTTAGGAAAGTTAAACCATTTATGTACAGTAAAAACAAAATTGGACCCAGAACTGACCATTGTGGAACACCCCTTATAATTTGATGGCTGTCCGAAGTGAATCCACCACATCTGACAACCTGTGTCCTATCTGGCAGGTAAGATTCTATCCAATGCAAAAACCGACCACGATGTGTAACTTTTGTAGCCGTGTCCTGTGACATACACAATGAAATGCTTTTGGAAAGTCACAGAACACTGCCGCCACCGCATCTCCCTCATTCAAACCAAAGTACACCTGTTCCAAGAAGGCAAAAATTGCATCTTTAGTATTTTAGAAGGCTGAAAACCGAATTGTACTTGATCAATTATGACTTTTGACTTGAGTAATACCACACAGTTCTTCAAGGCTCACTGCTGTGCTGACGATACGCAGCTGTTTTAGCTGCGTATCGTCAGCACATTTAGCCCTTCAGATTACAGTAAAAAAACTCAGACATTGATCTTTGCACCCTGTGGGTGTTTCGAATTCCTACGAGAATAGCAAGAAATCGTATGTGGCTTTAAAAACACTATATGCAAACAAACATATCCTTTATTTCAAAATGCATAAAAAACTATGTGAAGCATATATATTGTCAACCCCTACTTACTGCATCATTTTGTATTACCCTTATATTAAACCACTGTTGCCGTTTTATATTTGGTCTAAGGAAGTATGATCAAGTCTCTGAAAAAGTTACAGAATTGAATTGGCTTAACATGAATTATTTATTTCAGTATTTATTGCTTGTGCTTGTTTTTAAATTGTCGAGTACGTCGATTCCGCTTTACTTAATTGCAAACTAGTTTTTCGGAGCCAAATTTATAATGTATCTACCAGATCAAACCTTCTTACAATGCCGCAGCACACAGCGTCCCACTTTCAGCGATCTTTCACTTACAATGCTGTGAAGTATTACAATGCACATTTTACTGATAGGTCACTAGCCGCCTTCTGTAAAAACATCAAAAACATTTTACTAAGTCGACAGAGGGCCGTCGGAACTCTATAGCGATATACTAAATATCCCTGAGTGCCCTATATTATATAAAGTATCATGTTGATTTCATGTTTATGAGTGATGCCACATGTGGTCTGTGCGGTTCATATAGTTTCATCGTTTTTATCATTCTAAAGTATAAAGACTTCCCGTTAACATAGACTAAATAATATTACTTAATAATACTGGATTGGACTGCTTGGACTATTAAAGGGTTAGTGTTCAGTAGTTGATCGTAATCAGTAAGACTTTGGCCTTTAAGAATTGTATCTTTCTTTTTTGTATTAAATTCTTAATAGACTATTATTATTATATTCATATTCAAGTTTTTAATAATATAAACTTCTGGGAATAGCACAGCAACTTAATATAAGGTCCAGAATTCCAATCAAAATATTTTTAAACAAATCAGGTTCTTATATTTAAAATGTAAACTGTAAAACTTCTGAAAACAACAAAAGTTTGTCTCTGACACAGTTTTTTTATGATTTGGTTTTATAAAAGAATAAGGAATAATAAAACAGTCCTGTTGAACATAATCTCAAACAAAAATAGTCCATTTAACTGTTCGCACAGTTTAGCAACCTAAGCAACATCCTATTAATTGAATTTTGAATTTAAAGAATATTGCTGAGTGAAACACGAACTTTTGTTTAAAAAACAACAATTTGTAACATATCAAATTTATATTTTCTTACCTTTTTCTTATTCTCTCGGTTCTCGCGAAATTCAATTCATAACACAAAGTAGGCGCCAACATGTAATAGTACAGGTCTTTTAAATTCAAATTATCTGGATACTGCACCAAACCTCCACTAAGATTTTCGGTAGAGTTTTTTTCGCTATCCTTCTGCTTTAGATCTTTTGCCGCTCGTTGTAAATTGCTTAGAGAAACTGATTGCCGTCTTAAAGAACCTTTACTTTTTTGTCGAGCTGTCCGACACCATAAATTTACTTGGATGTATGACCACATTTTTAAAAACAAGACGCTATATACTGTACATACTGTCGAAGCACCAACTACAATGTAAACAAATCCTTTAATCTACTGTAAAATTTACTTTTTTTTCTAACAATAAAAAATAAAGCATCACACAATTAACTTCCTCATATAGTTAATATATGTACCAAAAAAAATGTGTTAAGAATTGTGAAATTATTCTTTATGAGGAAATTTCCAAGTAATTGGGACAAAATAATATAACGATGGGATTCCATGTTTATATTATACAAACATAAAAATGACTGTCATTTTTATGTACCTACAGATATTTTTGATGATCCATGATGGTTGTGTGAACACTCTTAAATAATAGTTAAAAATCTTACTTAAACTAAATCCCTCCTTGACATGGATAAGGACCATAGGCATCAATATCACAGATACAAGATTGACAACATGAGCAAGCATCCCTATACCACTAGAAATAATTTCCTACAAATTAAAATTATTATAGTTACCTATCATTGCTATTTGAATGAAATGCGAAATACTTACAACTGACAATGCCTTTTCAGTTATAAGGCAAATGCTTATTGGTACAATATGATCTAAAAACAATTACTATTATGAAAATATAAGCAGTTTGACTGTTTAGGAATTTATAAAAATAATTCTTACATAACAATAAAATCAGAGTTGGATATTCTGAACTTTCTCCATTTACCACAATATATATCCATTGTATTGGATCAACTCTTAAACCATATCTAAAATAACAATGAATATCAGACATAATTATATAGGTAATACAATAAAATTATTATTTATAAAAACCTGAACCAATCAGTATTATGTAAAAGAAGTATCGTTATTTATACAATTTATTTTATTTAAAAGATACTATTTTATATAAGAGAAAAATAAGCACATTCTAAATGTTGCAGTTGAGATACGTCAATTGTCTTTAATTTTTGTTTTAGTACTACTATTTTGTAATAAGATATACAAAATATATCTTTTATTTACAAGTTATTTAAGTTTTAATTCTTAAAATTTAGAAAAGTGCTTCATGATAATGAGGGACAAACCCACAGCAGAATAGGAAAAACATTTGGAGGCCCACAAGTTTTTATTTATTTATTGATTTATTTTATTTACAATTATGATGCCAACAGGCCAGGGGCTCAATTATGACATCCACGATTTACAGATTAGTGTACAGATCTTAAATTTACTTATATATAACTAGAAATAACTACGATAAACAAAACTATTTTATACTTAGAAGACAAGATTTGCTATGTTAATATCCTTAACCTTTTTCTTAAAACTAACTAAAGAAGTATAAAATAAATCAATATCTTGATAATAAATATTGTATAGGGAGGTTATACGATTTAGCGGAGAGTGTTTACCCAGTTTTGTTCTAAAAAAGCAGTTTGCAAAGAGGTAGTTATTTCGAAAGTTACGCGGAGGAATGTAAAACATTATACCAGACAGCAAGTCAGGTGCATCTATAAGGTTGTTTATAATTTTATAAAGAAAACAGACATCACTGTGAGTGCGTCGGTGTTGAAGAGGCGATAATACTTGCCTAAGTTCGGATAAATTAGAATACATGTTGTAGACACCGGTCGGTTTAAAATTAGAAATCTTAAAAATTTGTTCTGTGTGCTTTCCAATCTGCTTTTGTAAATAGCATATTGAGGTGTCCAGACGACAGAGGCAAAACCTAACCTACTATAAATACGCGAAATACAAAGTTTTCAAACAATGTTGCGATGTAATGTACTTGCAAATCTTGATAATAAAACCCAACATTTTGTTGCATTTCGAGGCTATGTGATCAATGTGTTCTCCAAAAATCATCTTTTTGTCGAATATTACACCGAGATCTTTAATTTTATTTACTTTTTTTAACACGTTTTTATTGAAATTATAATCACAATCAAAGACATTAAGGTTTCGAGTGAATGTGATAGATACACATTTAGCTAAATTAAGAAAAAGCTTATTACGGGTACAGTATTCAAAAAAGGCGTCTAAGTCATTTTGCAACAGCAAACAGTCACCAAGACAGTAAAGTAAAGTAAAATGTTGCAAAATTTAAAACATTGTTTTATGTCGTTTAAATAAATAACAAATAGTAATGGACCCAGGCAGGTGAGATCCCTGGGGCACACCCGATGTTACGTTATAGGCTGGTGACTGGTGCCCGCTTACTGTCACGAATTGTGTTCTATTAGAAATATATGAAACGATCCATTTTACGATGTCCCCGTGTGCAATTGCTGCCAATTTGGTAATCAAAATATTGTGGTCTATTTTATCAAAGGCTTTGCTAAAATCGGTATACACGGAGTCCACCTGTACCTGGGCATCCATAGATGAAAGGATATATTGTGAGTAACAAATCAAATTTGACTCAATAGACCGCTTGGGCAAAAAACCATGCTGATCGTTTGTAATATCTAAATTAGTAGATTTAAGTAATATTATATAGGCAAGACTTTCTAGAATTTTTGCAAAAATATTAAGTTTACTTATAGGTCTATAATTTGTAACACAGTCTCTAGCACCATTTTTATAAATTGGGACAACATTTGCCACTTTTCACTTTATAGGAAATACACATTGCTCAAAAGATTGGTTAAACACTATTGATAACGGTCGATACAGGGAAGGTGCACACCTTTTTACAAAGTAAGAAGGAATTCCGTCAGGACCGCCACCCTTATTTTCATTAAGGTCGCTCAGTGTTTTAGAACTTCTTCCGGGGAAACACGAACACTTGAAAGAAGACAATTGCTCTTATCAATTGACAGATTGTTAAATTTTTGTTCATAAGGTTGAAAAACACCCCGGAAAAAATCGGAAATTAACTGGCTTACACCGAGACCTTCAACCTCTTTGTCTCCGAAATGCATTAAATTTGGAATACCTACACGTTTATTCTTAACAGATACAAGTTGCCAAAATCTTTTAGAATTATTAGGTATGTCATTTTGTATTGATTCAATATACGTTATGTAATCATTTTTTATCATAACTTTGCTCTATCGTCTAAGCTCGCAAAAAAAGTTGTAATGTACTTGGGATTTTGACCTTTTCCACCTTTTATGGACCTTATTTTTATTTAGTATAATTCCTATTGTGTTTTGTTTAAAGTACGGAGGAAATCTTCCATCAACCGTTTTCTTTGGTATAAATATATTTAAAGCCCTGTAAATTACTTCGTAAAAAAAGTTAATCGAAATGTTTACCTCGCGGTTTTTAAATAGGTTTATCCAGTCGGTTTTATTAAAAAATGATTTAAGCCTTCATAATCACCTTTTCTAAATAAGTTTATAATAGGTTTATTTTTAAATTTCAATGAAAGTGGAAGACGGCAAACAAGATCGAACTCAATTGATTTGTGAGTCATTACAAAATATTAAGTCGAGTAACTTACCATTTTGATTTGTCAGGTCATTAAATTGGAAAAGACCAAAGAAATTAATAATATCGGAAAATAAGGCGAACTTAGGGTTAAAATTAAAGGGAAAATAATAATTAGTGTCTATTTTAAGTGTCCAGTTAACATATGGAAAATTAAAGTCCCCACAGATTAAAATTTTGCCTTTAGAAATTTTGTCCAAAAGCATATATAGTTTCTCAACAAAACATAATAGAGCAGTATCATTACCTGCTGGGATGTATACACAGCATAGGTGACTTTTACCTTGTCCTTTAGTATATAGTGTGACCCACAAATCCTCAGCATCGCTTTCCCAATCGGGATGCCGGACTGCTTGCATTCTTTCACCTAAGGCTATCAGTCAGCCACCACCCTCATTTTTAGCAGATCCGATACTTTCACCGTCTCTCCGAAATATCTGACAACCTTCAAACAGTTCACTGTTGGATAGGCTGTTATTTAACCATGCCTCGGTTAAAAATATACAATACAGGATAACAAGTTAAACTTGAAATCATTCACTTTTGTTTTTAAACCCCTAACGTTTTGGTAGTATACCGATAAGAAATCGAAAATAAATATTTATTTACATTAAGAGCCATTAACTAAAGGAAGAAAAGAAGAGTTTATAACTTAGCTATTTCATCTTGAAAATGTATTTGTCTTACGGGAGCTCCATCTTCTTTGCACACAAGAATGTTACAATTCTTAATCCAAACCTACTTGTACATTTTTTCTCGAACTGCTTCACGGACTTTTTTAAACAAAAGTTTATTTTCAGGCGATAAGTGCTCATTGAAATAAATATTAGGACCTAAGCCATCTACGGAGAGAGTTCGTTTTGATCCCCTTTTTATTTTAGCTGCTTGAATGATATCATCTCTTGTCTTGCGAGACAGGTATGTAACGATTATATTTTTAGGGGCGTTGGTATTAAGAGACTGCACCCGATGCACGTTCTGGAGCATATTTTTTGAAAATTGTACTCCCAAAAAATTGTGAATTTTTTCCACTAACTGTTCTAAGTCCTCGTTATTTCGTTCGGGAAAACCCTGTATCTCGACGTTGTTCATTCTAGAATATTGTTCTAAGTCATTGATTCTCTTTGAGAGAGATTTTACACTGCTTTTTAATGACTCATTTTCTGTCTTCCCATTTTTTAAAGGAGGCTTCAAAATCGGATACAGCAAAATGTCACAGATGCAATCAGCAGTTCCTGTTTTTCACTAAAATTCTTCATTTGAGCACATCTCGCATAAAATCAAGCATTTCGCCTTTCGGAGCAACGGTACAAGCGGCGATGGGGGTTTTTGGACTTTGAACTCCCAATACGGGTACCTCGCCGCGACAATCCTTACATTTCCACTATACGCCTGGGTTACTGCGAAATAAACTTAACTGGACGATTGCTATACCGACGCACCTAGCATGAAAGTAAGATTCACAAAAACCCTGGCATTGCAGGCCGGGTGATTTTTTTGTAATTTGGTTCGTACACAATTTACACGTTCCCGACATATTTTCACTTATTATTTCCACTCTATGGCGAAAACTCGCTGCCGCAAAAAAAAAGAATAGTATATTTATCAACTGAACTTTCACTGTATAGATGTATCGAAATTTCTAAAATTAATCTCAATTATCTACCATAAAACCACGGTAAACACGAGGAGCCAAGGAATACACTTCGAACTATACTCTGAACAATTGGTAATGAGAAAAAAAATAAGTAATATTTATATTATATACCATTCAGCATGGTGGTAGGGGCTTAGAACAACAAAATTCTATAGCAGTGGATGTTTGAAATTAAGAACTTTGAATAATTTTTAAACCAAGACATGTTGTTCTCAGAAGGCCAAAAACTGAATAAAATGTAGAGAACAAAATAATATTGCACATCGTAATAGTTTTCAATATATTACCCCATTTAACAAAAACACAATCTAGAATTTATTAAAAGGATTAACCAGGTGATAAAACTAAAATATCTCAATATCACGGATGGGATACAAAAAAACATATAAAAAATTACCTCGAAAATTCCATTCCACACAAATTCAGAATTCCTCCTAAAATATGGAAGTACAACAAAAATATTTAAAAAATCAGTAATCCTAAATTTTCAAATTCAAAAACTAACATTAACAGAAAAAATCTATATTATGTGTTTAAAAGTGTTTAATGATTTACCCACTGAAATAAACAATAAAAAATCCTAAACAAAGATTTTTAAAAATTATTAGCTAACAGGTTTAAGATTACAGATATATTCAATTAAAATTTTGCCGAGAGCAGAAAAATCATGATTTTTTTTTAAATCAGAAATCGGTGATTTAATTTAAAATATTTGTATTTTTGATTATCCTAAATTAAAAAAAAAACGTTGCCCATGCATTTTTTTTTTCAAATAAAATACAAAAAAATAAAAACACGATTAGGAATTCGGTTCAAAATCTGACAAAAAAAGACCAGAAAGCCCGTTTGCTATCCTGTTAAAATTCGCAGAAACTTGCGTCAGGCTAAAGGTCTGTCGCGGACGTACTGGCTATTAGCAAGCGAACGGAAACCTGGTTCGAATTTACCCTTTTGCTCCGAATGTTGACACATGTCACGTCGCAAAATTAATTGTTATGGCTAGTCGAGGTAGGAAAGAAGATAGTGTTTGGCAACATTTTAACAAATTAAAATTTAAGGGCAAGCTTGGATGACGCGCAAATGTAATAAAGAAATGTTGGGAATACTCGATAGGCTTAAAAATCAAATGTATAAAAATCAGTTAAGTAAGTTAGTTGATGAAGAAACAACTCCCAAAGGTTCCCAGTCATTAAAAAATAATAATTCGATAACTATAATGCTGGCGGATATTTAGAACACTAAGCTATTGAAAGCAGCAGTAGTTTAACCTGCTTGTCCCCCTTTATTGTAAAAACATGTCAAGATAACAAGAGAGAACTAGACAAGCAAGAGCAATTCTTTCCACAAATTGCTGTTTAAGGTCAATTGAATATACAGAGGTTGTTTAGGCTATTGAAATATTAAGACCAGGCTACAAACCACCTTCAAGATTTCAGTCATCTGCAACCCTGTTGGAAGAAATATTTGAAAAAAATCAAAATCTTTTAAAAAATTATCTTGTCAGTCCCTTTGAATGTCTATCGATACTTGGCCCAATATTCACAACAAAGAAAAATGGAATTGTTTTACTTTCGGGCATCCTCACACGGCTGAATACATGGCAGGTATGGCCATTGGTTTAATAATAAAGTTTAAAGATGAATATAATGCTACAGTTACCAGTTTTGTTCAGAGAACACAGTAGATATAAACAGTATGTAAAAAAAAAATTGTGGAAGCACTGGATTGCCCCATTTGCCAAATGTTTGGTACAAACAAAAAGGAGGAAAAAGCTAATATTACCACAAGATGTTCCATGGAATACAGTTTCTAACTGCTTGGAAATTTATATCAGTGTGTGACCAAAACTGTTGCAAGTTTATGAGGAACACAAAGATGATATTGATTTCAGTGATTTTTCAAAAAGTATTGAATATTCATTCATATGAAACAACTATCAAATGAATAAAAAAAGCTGCTTTAGATATTGCTGATAAACATTTCCCAAACACAGGATTATTACCACTAATAATCAAGTTAGAAGCCAAAACAGATCCCTATTCGAAAATCATCTTTTCTGGTGAAGTTTTACAACATGTGACTGCACTACAGTGGTGGAGATCTCAATATGCTATTCAATTATATGTGCCTGTGCATCTTCTTCCGACTTGGAAAAAATGTTTTCTACATATGGCTTTGTTCATTCTGATATTAAATATAGACTTGGTAATAAAAAAAGCCTCTAAATTAGTACTTAATTATTCTGTTTTAAAGCATACTTATTTTTGTACTTAATTTTATGTAAGCAACATTTAGCTTATTAGAAATATGTTATTTTCGTAAATAGATATTTCATCAATAAAATCAATAAAAAGGGCAGTTTCTGTCATAATTTTTTTAAAAATCATGATTTTTTTATTAAAAATCGAATGATTACAATCATGACTTTAATCGACGATTTTAATCAGATGATTTAAATCATCTCCTGGTTGAAAGTTTAGCTTTTTGTTTTTATATTTCTTCGTGATTTATATATTTTCATTTTTTTGGGGCCTTCTACAAGAGCCACATGTTTTGAAAAATGTATTGTTATATGGTATGTTACCTTTATTACTTTTAACATGGTAAGGTTACTGCAATTTACAAAGAAAAAATAAAACACTATCTGTATACTCACTTAATAAAATTTTCTAATAATAATCTTAAGCCTCCTATGGATAGAAGCAAGAACGCCCAGTTCACAAAGCCAGTAAAATTGTTAAAACCTGAATTCCAAGAAAATAGTGAATCACGAGGCCTGTGTATTCTGAAAAAAAAAATATATATAGCATATATTTACTCTTATAGTACTGAAATGGACAGTTTAATTTCAACAGTTGTCTTGAATAGAAAATAACTGTACACCATGAAAAAATAAATAATGTTTGATACATCTTTAAAAAGAGAACTTTCCTGACATAAAAAAATAGTAACAAAAGAATAAAATGAGTATAATGGAACAATTTTATATACATACAGGGTGTCTAAATAAAATAACTTATCCCCATATCTGGAAAACCATAAAAGATAGAGAAAACATTTCCTTGTTGTATATATATATAGACATATATATATATATATATATATATATATATATATATATATATATATATATATATATATATATATATATACATATTATATATATATATATATATATATATATATATATATATATATATATATAAATATATATATATAATATATATATATATATATAGATATATATTAGCATGAGTCTGTAACGCAACAATTAGGATTTACTTTTTAAATTTTGTTAAAGCCAAAGAAAAGGTAGAAATCTATTGTATATAGTTACAATATAATGCTTGTTTTATAACTTAAAAAGTTATAATGTTGTCATTTTCTGCTATCATTTTTTTTTATTTTAAAGGCAAGCCCCTTTAGTAAATTTTAGAGTATTAAACAACAATTTCAATGACATAAAAGAATATGGGTGTGCGACTCACCATTTCAGCGTTATTATTCTAGAAAAACATTTAAAGCCATTAATAGAAAATGATTTTATTTGTTGAATATTTAAACACTTCAGGGCGAGAGATAGTAGTACAAAAATTATCCACCTTTAGTCCAGTAAGCCAACTTAAATGCACCACTCCAGTAAGCAAGTTCCCATTTTGATTATTATTATTATTATTATTATTATTATTATTATGGTTATTAGACAGTAGGCGATTGTAACCGATTAACTGCCATTATTATGCACATGCACTTTAAATTTAACTATCCACACTTTATAGTTGTGATTACACCCCAGTACTAACATAATTGTCCAGTCTGTTCTTAAAAGCATTTACACTGGGAGCAGTTACGACATCCTCAGGGAGCTCTTTCCACTGTTGGACTGTGCGATTAGTAAGAAAGTATTTCCTCGAGAGTCTACGACTCAGCTCTGCTGTCAACTTTAGAGAATGTCCTCAGAGATGTTGAATGGTGTTTCTGTGAAAGAAATATATGTCACATTTGTAGTGCCCATGTAGGATTTTAGAGGTTTCTATTAGGCATCCTCTATTTCGCCTTTCCTCCAGTGTGCTAAGCTTCAGGGCTTTAAGCCTGTCATCATAAGACAACCCTCTCAATAGAGGTGGGATTCTTGTCGCTCTTCTTTGGACCCTCTCTAGAGCATCGATATCCTTTTTGAAATACGGACTCCACACAACTACGGCATGTCAAACTAACGTGATGACTTGTGGGATCACCATATATTTTAGTGTCATCTGTGTACATACTAGTCATACAAGACATGTTTATTGCTAGGTCGGATACATATATTATAAAAAGGAGAGGACCCAGCACAGATCCCTGCTGAACACCACTAATAACTGTATGCCTTCCAGAGAGCTTGCCATTTATTCTGACTTGGTAATACCTATCTGACAGATAATCCCTAATCCAGGAGAGTAATGGACCTCGGATGCCAAAATGGTTAAGCTTACATAGAAGTCTATTTAAGGGAACGGTGTCAAATGCTTTAGCAAAATCGAGGTAAATCACGTCCATTGGGAAGTGATCCTCTAATGCCTTGGTCCATAGTTCCAAATTAGACAACAGATTGGATCTTACCGACTTTCCCTTAAGAAAACCATGTTGGTTAAGCACAAGTCCCTCATGGTGCATCTGAAGGAATTCTGTGATTTCATTAGCAATGATCTTCTCCATACACTTGCCCGATATTGATGTTAAACTAATGGGTCTGTAGTTTTCAGCCAGATGCTTGTCTCCTTTTTTATATATGGGGATTACCACAGCACCCTTCCAAATCTCGGGCACCCTGCCATGATTGAAAGACTCAGTCATCGAATCAGCAAGGATGCTGCATAAAGCTGCTCGGCAGTTTTTAAGCAGAACGCGAGACACATTATCAGGTCCAGGACTGGCAGAGCTTTTAAGGTCGTTCAATACCTTTTCCCCTTATTCTGGAGTAAAAACAATGGACTCAATTGATAATATAGAGTAACTGGTCGCAGGAAGTTGTGGAATATTTGAGGTGTCCTCATGAATAAACACTTTGTCAAAGTGACTGAAATTTACTAGGTGTGATAAAAAAATTTTGCCAACACTTGGTTTATTTTATCTGATCGAGGATATAATTAAAAATAATACCACTGGTATTATTGGTTTTATAATTTAAATTTTTTCAGTACTTAATACCTAACATTTAAGAGGTAAATTATCAATGGTGGTTTAGTTTTAATCCAAAAAGTATCACATTGCTAATACTGCACTAGCTCCGATAGCGGAGCAAGAGGCATGGCTAAATTAGCTGATGGTGACAGATGATGATGTTTTTGAGGAAAATGCAAACTCAAAATGTGATTATGGGAAAGTTGAAGGCGATAAAATCAATAATCCAGAAAACAAAAATGGACATAATGAACGGAACATTTCACGGATGGAGGAGAATTCAAAGGAATGATACTAACTCCAGGGAAATAAACCTTTCCAAAGAATAAGACTAATTAAGGGATCCAATTAACAGCCATGTACACTTCAGATTGGAAAAAGACTTCATTGGGTATTTGTTTCTGGTTTAAACATGAGAACAGATCATTAACTACCTGAAAACAAAAAATCTGCAACAAAATATTGTTTGTGAAAAAATGAGACCTAAAAATAAATAAATTAGTTCTTTCAAATTAGGTGTCCCGAAAGAATCCAAGGATGTGTGCTACTCCAAAAGTCAGGACTCACTAAATGGGAGAGCTTCAAACAGAAATGTAATTATATTTCATGCTAATATATAAATGAACATTTCTTAGTAACAGATGAATTTCTCTTCACTAGTTTTGGTGGATACAGAACTGGCTAGGGTTATTGCAAATCTGTGAGAGCTCATGTTAGAATAGGGGTATACCTTAAAAATCATATTGACTACAATAATTTAAATGTAACTAAATTCTTTAGAAGAAATACATTGCGAGGTGGCTGGGGTTTTCCTGAAAGCCTTTAATTTACAGTTAATTTCAGTATATAGATCGCCTAGTGGTGATTTTTTTAGAGATACTTGCCTTAACATTTGAATCCATCAATTTAAGTAATTTATTATTTTAACTGGGGATTTTAACATTCATTTTACTGATAAATCTGACCAACAAGTGGTTTCTTTAAGTAATCTTCTAAACTCTTATGGAGTGTGTCACAAGGTGGAGTTAATACTAGGGGTAATACATGCCTCAATAACATTTACACAAACATTTGACAGGTAACCATTGGGTCAGCCCTTATGACCTTTGTTATCTGACCACTTAGGAATTGTTTTTTACTGTCAATTACCATCTTTTTCATCTGTGAGTGGGAGCAGAGTCACCTACAGACCAGTGACGGAAGAAGGGTTACTTTGCCTGTATAACATCTTTGAGTCAGTGGACTGGGTCTCTGTTCTCACTCATGGTGAGAATGCAAATCAAATCATATATATTTCCACAAATAGACATGATTACATGTATTGGAATTGTAAACTTAAAACTAAAGAAAAAAAAAAAGCAAACAGTCAAATATAATAGTAACATAGTTACTATTATATTATAGAACAAAGTTCAGTAACAGTACAGTAAACAGTTACACACTGTTAAAATTAAAGTGAAAGAATTCAGACAGTGTATAAAACAGGTTATTAGCTAATATGCTTTTTAGCTTTTTTTTAAGTGTTAAAATTCTTAATATTAGTAATATGTACAGGTAGAAAGTTAAATATTTTTAAAGAACAGACCTCAAGCCCTTCCTACACCTGTGTCAACAATATAAAGTCTATTAGCGCCCCTCGTAACATAACAGTTCAGGTCTCCCCATCTTAAATACTCATTGGTATGCTTAAAAACATAGCAGGCACATTACAGGATGTATAAATTAATAACAGTGAGTATCATCTGCGACTTGAACGTCTCACGACAGGATTCCCTGAAGGGCAGTCTGAACATACACCTGATGATTGTCTTTTAGCCAACCAGTACCCTCGAAATACTACTGCAGTTTCCCCATGCAAGTAGTCCATAAGACAGGACAGATTAAACTGTGGCATAATAAAAGGTTTTAAGGATATTTAGGTCAACAAAGTCTCTCAACTGCAGAACAGCAAAGTTCCGAGAAGATAATCTGCTACAAACCTTCTCAGTGTGAGAGTCCTAAGATAGGTGCTGGTCAATCGTAATTCCCAAGAAGTTCACCTTCTTCTGCTGTTTAATACTTGTAGCCTTGTCTCTTATTAGTAGAGATCTATCCTGAGTAACCCTAAGAGGTGTAAAGAGAATAAAATTAGTTAGCCCTAAAGTGAAGAAAATTATGATCACTCTCTCCAGCAATGGTGGAAGTGTCATCAGCGACTAAAGAAATATGGCTGTCAATAACAAAGAGTGGCAAATCGTTGACAAACAACAGGAACAGGGTAGGTCATAAAACAGTGCCTTGTGGTACACCAGTTAAGACGTTCACTCAATCAGAGACCACCATATCATCATCAAAGTTAAGCTTTACAGCTTGGGATCTCTCTGACAGATAGGACTCCAACCAGTCAAACGCTAGACCCCTTATACCATAGTGCTGAAGTTTGCCAAGTAATATCTGCTGATTGACAGTATCAAATGCTCTGCTAAAATCATAGAAAATAATATCGCATCGACAGTTGAATGCCCTATATAAACCCAAATTGTCTAGAAGATAAAACTTTAAAGGTAGTTAAAAAGTTTATCAGTCTCTTCTGAAAAGATTTCTCAAAGATCTTCGAAAATAATAATAGTTGTTAACACAAGTTATATCACCCTTTTTATACACAGGTACCACAATTGCTTTTTTTAGTTCATCAGGAAACTAACCATGCTCAAACGAGAGGTGTAAAAACACTTTGTGTATTATTACCAATAAATATCTATCTATCTAGTCATCTTGCGAAAAAACATCGAGATTTGTTTATAAAAAACTGCAATATGTATTCTGAAGCATGGCTATTACAACTCGAAAAACAAATGAACTCCAAATTCTTGGATCATATATCGGCTGCCTTTGAAAGAGGTCCATATTAATAATAAAACAAAATCTTTATTTCAAATCATTTTACAGTACATTTCTTGTAGAAAACATAAAACATACAAACACAAAAAGAAATGGTGCATTGGAGCATACGAAATTCTGCTACTTGAAATCTGGAATATTGAGGAAACGATGAGATTCAAAAAGGCCGCAGTCGACTATGCTAAATACAAATGTTTTTATTCTTTACGTTTGACTATTAATTAGTAATTATGAGTATGTTTAATTTTAATCTATTGTTTTAGTTGTATAAATAGTATACAAATATGTTGACTTTGCCTTTTCTTTGTAAATAAATAAATAAATAGACATACAATTTACTTAACATTTGATCATGATCTGTTTAATTAGAATTACTTTGTATATCAAAAGGAAGAAACTTGATTGTGTTGAATGTAACCAGAGGATAATCATCATCCCACAATCAATATATTACAATTTCGGTAAAGCTAACTATTCACTGTTATATAAGTTTATATCTGAAACAAACGAGCTGTTTCAGCATTTTATGATAAATTATTTAATATTTTTGACCAAGCAGGTCCTCCTTGCTTTGGTACATGAACAAGTACAAGTATTCATGGTACACCAGTGATATTATAAAGACCTTAAAGAAAAAACCCGCTTACACAATAAACGGCAAAGATAGAATTTACCAGCAAATTACTTTACCTTTAAATCATTTAGAAAGATTCTAAAAACTATTTATTTACTTATTTATTTATTTATTTATTGCCAACAAGATCATATTTATAATGAAAAGCAACGTCACAAAAAGAATTCATACAGAGATAATAATTTATACTATATATATAACCAATACAATTTAAAATTTCAAACATAGAACTTAACGAATTAACGAATATAAACGGATAATAGGCAACTTCAAACTATTTAAATTCCACAAATCTTGTATCCATACAATTAAAAATCTAACATAAATGAATAAAATATTTGCATTTTTTAAAAGTTTTTTTTAAGGCTACGACAAGATGTTTCACATATAAGGCAAACTAACACAATTATAATAAGTTCCATAAACATCCAAACTGAAAGATTAAACTCACACATACTTACAACTATATAATTAAAAGTCAAAATTAAATGAATAAAAACATTTTCCTTTAGCATATTCAGTTGCAGCCTTTTTGAATCTCTTCATTCCCTCAATATTTCTGAGTTCAGGAGGTAAAGGAGGTAAAAGCTGGAATCCCCTATGCACCAGAAATATGGACCTCTCTCAAAGTAGGCAGAGCTGTGACCAGGAGCTCAGAGTGTATTAAAATTTCAAGTTGTAATAGCCTTAGCTTCAGAATACATATTGCAATTTGTTACAAAAAAATTTGGATACTTTTTACAAAGGTGCCTAGAGCTATGAAATATAGGGAGGGGGCTGTAAGGATTCCTTTGTCAATGAAATAGGGTCTGCATGATGCTCGAGGATGCAGTTTCATCATACACCTAATCAATCATTTCTGAAGTCTAAACACACTGATCGAGAAGTGTGATGCTCCCAGAAAATTATTCCATACCTCAGAAGTGACTGCACATATGAAAAGTAGAAAATTCTTAGGCTCTCAAATGACACCATGCACCTCAGCCTACGAATCAGTGCACATGCAGAGCTAAGCTTCGTCTTTAGATGTGAAACATGTCCCTCCCAACTCAGAGTTAAATCCATATGCATCCCAAGGAACTTAACAGATTCTGTATTTTGAATGGACTTAGAATTGAGTCTTACATAGAGAGACTGAAACCTGGAGCTTTTCGTTTTGCTGAAAAGAAGCAATGACGTTTTGTATGCATTTAGTTTAAGAAAATTATACTCACACCAGGCCACCATCTGTCCAGCTACAGCTGAACAACCCACCGAAAGGGCATCAAGGGTAGGCTCACACTGAATCACAGATGTATCATCAGCATATTGGCAAATATGCCCGCCCCACAACGCTCCCGGTAGGTCATTCACATACAACAAAAAGAGAAGCAGTCTTAGTATAGAACCCTGTGGGACACCCATTCTAAGTAGAGAACCCTGTGGGACACCCATTCTAACAAGTATTTGTTTGGAATATTGTTGCTGTCCTCCATGAGAAACACAGATAAAGTGATATCTATTACTCAGATATGATGATATCAGGCTCAAACCGATACCCCTTACGCTATAGTTATCTAACTTATTCAGTAGCACTTCATGATTGATGGTATCGAAGGCCTTTGATATATCAAAAAATAGGCCACCAACCTTGTTTTTGATGTCAAGTTTTCCGAATTTTAAATTGAATGTTTGAAAGATGGCCATTTCTGTTGATTTGCCAGGAACAAAGACATACTAGCTAACATTTTATTTGAATTAAAAATTTTATCTGCAAAACCAACCCCTTGGTTAGACGAGACCCTAAACGATTCTGGAAGTTCATGTACCAACAGCATAATAAATCGCGAATACCTGGATCCGTAATTTACAATGAAAACACTTTGGAATGTACTCATATATTGTTAAGTCTTTTACTAGTTAATTTAGAAGTGTTTATGTTAATTTCTCACATCCTACTGATTTTACTGCCCAAAATATTAAACTCAAGGGGTAAACCACTGAGAGTATTTTAGTGTATAAGCTGGGGGTAATTAATGGTAGTCCAGGTATGTTTGGGTAATGTTAGGGAGGTCAAGTACGTTTCGGCGCGGGAGATTCGGCGAAGCAAATTCCAATTTTTTTATACTTCTATTTAATTTTTTTTTACAAGCATGGATAAAATTTATCTTTTAAGGTAAAATGCAAAATTTTATATTCATTATTTATTTAGGTGTGATTTTATAGCTTTAATGATGGTTTTATAGATGAACTGGGCGAAACTAATGCTGAAAGGACAGATCCACCTAACAATGTAGGTGTAAAGAAATCCTAGTTTTAATATAGAAAGGACCATCCTCAAACAATCAACTATTTTTTATTTTAATTTCATGTATGGATAAAATTAATCTTTTAATCTAAAATGAAAAACTTTAGATTCATTATTTAGGTATAATTTTACTGCTTTAATGAGGATTTACAGCTTTAATGATTGTTTTATCAACGAACTTGGGCTAACCTAATGCTAGTGGGACAAATCTACCTAACAGTATAGATGATGTTAAAAAAAATCCTTATTTTAATATATAAGAGAACCCTGATTTTTTTATATATTGCAGTTTTTAACCTTCTTATCAAAAGATACTATGGGCGACATAAAACGAAATAACACTGTAATGGATAGTTCTGCCGCATGAAAGTAAGGTGTAACCTGAGGTAACCCAGGGGTGATCAGGGGTACTGAAAGGAAATTGATACGCATTTAAAGGGTATTCCAGGAAATATTATAAACGTACAAACTATAAAGGCAATTTTAAAACTAGACAACACATCAGGTTGTTTATAAAGGCAATCCATGGGACCCAAAAATAGGTTATATTATCTTTCTGCTCAAATCACTCCCTTTCCCCTAGGAGGTTTTACCTTTAAAGATGATGATAATGATATTAGAGATACAATAAATATTTTAAGAAAACAAAAATAGAGATTTATTTGATTTTATGTATGAATGTAATACTTATAAAAAAAATATATATATTTACAATCCTGTACGACCTCTCCAAGAACTTTGACCAGATATCCCACACTATCTTAAAGTTCAAACTAAAACAGGAATAGAGCATTCGCCTGATTGGTGGATATTTGTCACAACTTAGAAAAACGGTTTAAGTTAATTACACTATCATAAAATATAAGTAAAATAAGAAAAAATCTCACAGTAACTATGTAATACTTTTCTGGGGTCACTTGGCTCAAGCAGAGAGAGTATTCAGGCTTCAGAGAAAGGCCACCTGAGTGGTCGAAGTGATGCATATATGTGAACTTTGCCATCTGTATTTATACTGGAATATCTTGTTTATCTTGAAAGGAATTTAAGCAAATACTTTTTATGTAGTGACACACATTATCACAATATGAGAATAATGACAAATAGTACAAACTGCATTGGTCCAAAGCCTTATAACAAGCTTCCTGAAAGCATTTGACATTTAAATGAAAACATTTCTAAAATCAATTAAACATTATTTATTAAAAAAAATGTCTTTTAGGTATAGTGTAAGAGAGTTTTTAGATGTAAGTATGCAAGCTACAGGTTTCTTACCCAACTGATAAAATAAAAATAGAAGAAGCCCTTGAAGATGGCCAAGTTCCATTCTTTTATTTTTATTTTATCTGAAAATCGAACTGGGCAAGTGGTTTTATACACACGGTGACAGCAGGCTATTTTAGGTATTGATAAAACTACCAGCAAACACATTTTTAAAAGGATATCTGATTGATCAGGGTTATCCTATTTTTATTTGCCCAAGGAAAGGCAAAATCACCAGCTTTTATTTTATGTTATTTCTTTTTTTTTTAATGAGCATTTTTTTAAATACATCCATTTACTTAAATCCTGTACATATTTCTTTTTCATCAAATATTATATTTTGATATATCTCGAAGAGTGGGAGGCAGTAGGCGAGTGCATTAATTTCAACGCTTATTTCCCTGAAAAATATTCTCGCGACGCCCATGCTTATTTATATATAAAAAATAAAAATGAAAGTCCAAAATGCACATTTTTATAAGATAAATAGCAACTAATATTATACATACGGTTTGTCCGGTTGATTTTTTCGGACTTTCTTTTCAACCGCTTTAATTTCTTCTGCTTTAGTGGCACTTAAGGCCCTTTTGCGAACACCTTGGTTTTCTCCTTCAGACATTTTCTAAAAAATATCCTTATTATACCCAGAAATGTGGAGATGACTAACCCATAAGCATCACGTTCTTTTCCTACTAGCAGCACTTATCGTTTGACTAACTGATAAAGAGATGCCTTTAATTGGAATTAAACATGAATCAAGTGATATAGCTACTAGCGATAACATAAACACTATGTGAAACTTATATGACTTGCGTTTCGATATCTATTTTTTATGTATTTTATCTCTTTTATCAACCTTTGAATTTTGGACGCTTTTTTACATTGAGGTCGAGGACCGAAAACTATTTATTTACGTATTTTATATTGTAGTTGAAGTTTAAACGAAATTTTTTCAACTTTAATCTTATGGCTCAGCTAAAAAAAACCTTTTCTAATGTCTATTGTCTATAAATTAAGGTAGGTTTTTGTTTCTCTTACAGATGCAAAAAGTGAGAGAGATGCGGCGACATACGTCTAATTATAATAAGTTATAATAGCCTGTCCCATAAGATAAACAAAACAGAACCGTATTAAATATAATTTTTTGAATCCGACTTCGGCTATTATTTCGATATTCTGCAAATAATCTGCTTCAGGCAAAATTTTCCGAAATTGTTGTCGAAGATGCAATTTAAAAAGCGGAGCAACCCTACTTTATATTTACTTAACATACTCTGCGAAAACGCATAGCCTAGTTCAGAAACTCAAAATGGTCAATTCTTGCAATTGCTACTAAAAATATTAATGAAGGGTCATTGGATTCGGAATGACGTCTGAGACTTTTTTATTGGATATTTCGTCCTCTTCACGAATTCTTTTTTTTAAATTTCTTATATTTTATACTTTCCGAGTTAGTAGCAAATAACATTTGAAATCGTTTATGTGCGGGTGTGAAATTTGCACATTTTTCTAGACGTCATCCCGATTCAAATGAGCCTTCACTCGTACTTTTACTCGCAGTAACAAAAATTAACACCATTTTGAGTTTGCGGACTTGACTAACAGACGATAAACGGTAGCTACCTACCCACTTTTCTGATCTTTAGGTATTTATTTTATTATTATTACTTACATACATTTGGTTTATTGATTATCATTTGAGTTTATTCTTTTACGTTCACTAGAAACTAGAATACTATTTGTTTTTCTTATTGTATCAAAGAAAAAGCTGTTTTGTTTTATGTAATTTAGATATTTTCAAAATTCAAAATATGAACGGTAAATAAGGCGGCCAACCGTCCCGGATTGGGCGGGACTGTTCCGTATAAGCTGAAGCAATCCCATTTTATTATAATCATTAAAATTGTCCTGTAAATGGCTTTAAAAGCCCGCATTCCATAATCGTCGTCGATAGAAAAGCACCATTATTATGTTGTCGAATTAATTTTACCAGAACGCGTGTTTGCATCTCTGGTTGCATAGCATGTGGGAGTGAGAGAAGACATGCTCTTGAAGTACGTTTAGAGCGTGTTCAATAACTACATAGTTTAAAATTTAAAGAGTTTCTTTATACCAAGTGCAATTAGGTAACATAAAAAATATAAATTATCGAATTGCCTTAAAGTGTTCAATAACCCACACTTGCAATTTTTATTCCCTTCTATGGTAAATATAATTTTCACTACATAGTGGATAGTGATATCGAACGCACTTTGCACACCTTTCTTTTCATGCATTGCTTGTGATTTTGTGGCTGTGATTACTTAAATTTTATGAGTTTAATTTTCATAATAAGTTTTACATTCTCGTTCTATTGTCTGTGATTTACACTATTACAGTGCCGCCGACCGCGACAAAACCAAATTGTAAATTCTCTGAAGATACCTGTGTACGGTGTAATAAATGGTACATTGTCTGTGGCCCACGGAGGCAAAAATGATATCCAGAGACATTTATTTATCTTCAGATAAACACAAAAAAGCGTGAAATGCAGACAGTTCATCGGCACCGCTGACAAGTTTCTTTCGAACTGAAAAATATAGTCAGAAAGAAGCCAAGCTGTCAAAAGCAGAAGGTATGAGCATTTAATTTTTTAAATTTAAAGTTAAAATACACCGTTTCTGAAGGCTTGAGGCCAATTTTTAAAAAAATTCACTTTCTATTTTCACTCATCAGGTCTAAACAAAAAATTATGAAAATAAAATTTATTGAGATTGTTTAGGATACGCTCACGTATTATTTATTAAGTTTTATTTGTGTAGGGTTGCCACCTGTCCTTTTTTGAAAAGGACAGTCCTTTTTTCAGACAAATTGTCCTTGTGACTTTTTTTGCCACAAAATGTCCTTTTTACTTACTTATAAACTATTGACAACAGCACGGCACTGCTGTGACTCGTAAATTCTTCCGGCAACCGCGGCTAACAATCGACAACAGCGCAGCACCCCAACCTGCGAATCTTAGACAAGGAAAGAGAGGGGACGGATAACGCCAGCTGTTTTACTGAAGGCCAACTGGCACCACGCATGTTTGCTCAGTGGCGTATCACATGATTGATATTAGAAATAAATGTACATTTTTTGTGATGTAACTTATTTAGCGTTTTGGTTCACCGACGCATATATGAAAAGAGGTGATAAGTAAGAGGACTTTAGACGAAAATGCAATTTATTTTCTATCAAAATGAAAACCATGTGCAAAATTAAAATCTGCTTAAACTTTTACCGAGCGCCTGTTAGCTTTAAATTTTTGTAATGTAAATTATCTTGGAAAAATTAGTATTTCGCTATTCTGCTTTTTATGTATTTATGGACCTTCTTAATACTGAAATAAAACTAGGTATATAATTTAATTACGTTATATTTTATTTCATATAGCTGAAATATTTTACAGGGTTTCTACATACTAAATACAATTACAAAAAACTTAAAACTAAAAAAATTATATACATTATTATAAATACTAAAGCTAAACCAATACAATAAATGTTATTGTCCCTTAAACAAAATTAGCTTGGTATATTGACTTCTGATGGGATCTACTACTTCAGATTGCCTTTTACTTATAAAATGCAAACGAATATTTAAATACTGTAAAATGATAGATTCTATCAAAAAATATAAGTGGTTTGTAGTACCTTCTGATGCATGTTCTTTTAAATAATTAAAATATTTTGATTGTATGCAGCTAAACATAATTTTGCTTTTTAAGATACTTAAAAAATTCTTCTTTTTGATATCGTGCTCATAAATTCGCAAAAAATGTTCGCTTAATTTACAAATTTCTATTACGTCTTTAGAGGGATATGTTAATCCACCTCGATTTTTTTGGGAAATTATGGAGTTTAAATAATTTTCTTTTTCCCCAATTAAAGATTGTATGCACATTTCACATTTAATTAATGATTGTAACCTACGTGATACAAAACCCGCTATATAAATTATAATTTCTTTTGAACATTTACTAATTACATGGGTATTCATTATATATTCATGATCTTCCCAAATGCTTTGCAACATTGGATACTTTTCAGATACCTCTGGGAGAAAATCAGGTGGTGCAATATTGAGTTTTGGTTTTTCAAACCTGCTTGATCCCACTAGTATAGGTATGTCATCTAAGGGAATACAATTCCCCATTCCCCCTTCACGAATTTCTGCTCGGACTAAAAGTCGTTTGTAAGCAGCCGTAAATTGTCTACAGGTAGGATTATTATTCCAACAACCCCTTGATCTTATGGATGAAAAAAATAGTTCAAGATGGTCTTGACTAATTTTATAACATGGAAGGTAAACAAGATAATTTTTTGAAATTGCTTCATCATACATCAGCAAGGCACTTTTTAAAGATATTATAAAACCTAGAAAGCCCGTTTTCCTTTTGGAATGTATTAGTAATTGATTGTTTGTAAATTTTAATGTTGAAATATAATCAATTGCTTCAGAAATAAACTTCCTAGTTTGGAATATATTTTTGTTAAAAATGGGTTTTTTATATCTTGGTGCAGCAAGGGTTCGGCTGTTTAATACATCAAAAATATTATTTAACATTTTAATAAAATTGACTGTAGCCTTACAACCACGAAATTCTTCAAGGCCTAAAGTTTCCTCACAAAAAGTTAGAGCATCTGCTACTGATTCGCTTAATAATTGGACAGCTAATCTAACTTTCATTTTTTGCTTAAAAAACTTGATTTGGGCTTTTCTATGTTTGTTCCCTAAATGAAGTCCTTCAGATTGTTGTAAATTTTCTAATTTTTCTATGTACTCCCACTTAATTAAATTCCCCTGACCATCTACTAATTGTTTGCTCTCTCCGGATGTATTTCTAACTAGTTTAAGCATATGACATGGATCATAAAAAACAAAAATATTGCTGTTACGAATTGTAAAATATGTTTTGATATTTTGCAGTTCTGTGACACAGCCTAAAAGATTTGCCATTGCGACATTCGAAGGAGCACCGTCAAAAGTTAATGATAATACATGGGCACCAGTTTCTTTAATTAATTCTATGCATTGAGACACAAGGGAACTTTTTTGCATGCCAGTTAACCCGTCTACAAAAAAATACCCTACTGGTATTTTCCATGTACCATTTATGCAAACAGCCATTAAAACAAAAGCTTCTTTTGCTACTGCATTTTGATCATCGTCCAAGTCTACCCCATAGTAAACATATCCATGAAACTTTCTCCCATCCCATTCCACTTGTTTTCGAATTGAAATTTCGTCAATAACAAGTGCAATGAGAGTAGGTCTATCAGATATTTGGACATATTTTCTTGTGTCAAAACACTCTTTGGTAAAACCTGGTTCCGCGTTAATATTTTTAAACCACTTTCCTATGGTACTCCTATGGGGTAAACAAGTATCAAAAACTTTTCGAATGTAATCATAAGCTTTAGGTGAAAAAAAACTGACCGTTATTGCAAACTTTCTTAATTCTGGAGAATATTTAGCATTTTTTTTCAATTTACCTTTTTGCAGTTCTTTGGTTATTCCAGACATGTTGGAAAGTAATAGAGAATTTTCTGAGCTTATCAAATTTTTACTAGCTAAATGTTTTATGATTTGCTTCAATGACAAAACCTTCTTTTTATACCTTCGTACTTTCTGCGACAAGATTTTTATCTTCTTTGTTTTTTGCTGACTTTTTACCCTTTCCCTAAATAGCTGTTGACGTAGTTTTTTTTTCCTAGGAGTCTCTGGATGGATATCTTCCAGGGTACTACTTGATGTAGAAGCTACTGCTGATGTGGAGGCAGTATTCTGAATATTTTGTTCATGAGATCTCTTTGTTGTCTGCAACAATTTGATTTGTTAAATTTTTAGTACTGTACAGTCAAATAATATGCAGTACACCAATTAGTAACATTTTTTCCAACCAAAATATATAAAATGGTAATCAAGTCTCATTAATATTTCTTTAAAAAATGTGTGTTATATAAATGTTATAGTAGTTTTTTGTGCCACTTTAACTCAACATTTGGTTTATAATAGGTTTATATCTTGAACTTCTATAAATAGTTATGATTTGTAATTAGCATACTTTATATATCACTTTAGGCATAAATAACTAGATGGTTTAGAAATTGTGGTTTAAAGGCATATATATTGTTTTATCAATCAAATATACTCCAATTTCCATATCAGAGAGGTATTACTGTGTAACTGTTTAAACATGAACAATTATTAAATTTTGCCTACCATTAAAGAGAAATTAACTATAGTAATAGTAAATAACAATAAATATTATATTAAATACCTTATAAATTATATAATAAAGTAAAAAAAATATAGCAATTACTTCTACTAATCAAACAATGTTATTTGGATAGTTACAAAAACTATACTTTACCTTTTTTGGTTGCATATATTTGGGCAGTTCTGGAAATATTGTCGGTACGGCTTCATCCAAAAGACAATTTCTTTCGCCAATGCGATAAAAGAATTTTTTTTCAAAATGCTAAGAACAAAGTCTGTGATTCTTTGTTGGAGACCAGTCTGCAAGTTTCAGATTCTGAACCCAAAGTTCTCGCCTTACCAGATTTGTAGGAAATCTTAAAAAAAAACTTATGTGAAACTTCAAAAGAATATGTTTTATTATCAAAATAAACCAATTTTCCTATTGCAGAACTAATAGTAATTAGATAAAATAATATTAAACAAAGTTAATAATAACAATATTAACATTATGGTTCAAAAATATAGTAATAAATAATTTTTCATAAGCGTAATTATTAAAATATATATGAACGCCACCACTGCTCAAAGGACATTTACTCGAGGAGATTAACCCAATTATGAATACTTAATTAGGTAATCATGAATGAAAATAGTCATGTTTATGTCCCACACTGCGCAGTATCGTGAAATCAGTCAGCTGTTAGATCATATTAAAATATTATACCAAATAACTACTTAGAACATGAGATAAATGGTTTTTTAAATGCAATTGAGAAATTACTTTATTATTTCTCACCTGTGAAACGTAACTTCAGGTTCCTTTCTGTCACTCCGACTTTTACAGTTGTAAGCACAACAAACCACCATTTTTCTAACACAAAATTTATAGTTTTTAACACACTTTCCGCTGAATAATCCACAAAAGAAACTGTGGTGACACCTCGATTGTCTGGCACCATAAAATGGCGTCCTAATGAATTTCTGCTTCAATTTGCGCCAGCGCCGTAAACGGGTGTTATTTTCTAGGCTGAAAATTCGCGCGTCGGGAGAGCTCGATGATATCGGGATTTCGCTGTCTTTATTTACCCAATGTAAAAAAGGAAGAACAGTAAAGGCCCCCATTCACTAGGCGATATACGAGCAATCTGGTTGCTTTCGATCAAATTGCCGAAAGATATCCAGGTTAGTGCACAATTTCAATCAAATTGAAAGCGATATTATGGTTGGCGAGAAATCTTTTGATTGACGGAGCGGAAGGTGAATCGTGTTGCGATTGCCAGCAATTTAGACAGATTGCAAGAAAATCGCTCAGTTAATGCACTTCGGCAACTGGGTTGCCCAACTACGTATTTAGTACGTGAACAGGCGACTATCTGAAAGTTCTTGTTTTTCGGGTGTATTTTTTTTGTGGTTTCTACGTATTTTGTACTTATATCGTTCTTTTCGGTTGTTTTTATAACCAGAAGTAACATGGAAGAAGGTTATGAGGAAAACGAACAACGTGATTGTACGAAGGAGTTTATGAAACCTTCGTTTTTAAAAAAGTTTATTGAAGCATACCGGTCTTTCCCATGTCTCTGGAAAATAAGCTGCAAAGAATACTCTAACCAGGTTATAAAAGGAAATGCCTATGAGAAATTATTGGAATTATGTAAAGAAGTAAATGCAAACGCTAATATTGATTGGGTAAAAATTCGAATAAAAAATTTGAGAACCGTTTTTCGCAAGGAAATGAAAAAAATTAGAACTTCACAAAAGTCGGGAGCCGGTACGGACGACATCTATAGACCTAAACTGTGGTACTTCGATCTTATGATGTTCACTGCAGATCAAGAAACACCCCGCCAGTCATTAACCACGATCATGGAAGTTGGTACCAACGATTCAAGTGGCGCAATTAGCTCTGAGGAGAAGGATATGGAGAAAGAAAGTGCTACAGAAACTACACAGGTAAGGATAATATTTATTTTATATAGAACATCGTGACAATATTATTATATCATACGGTCTTGCCATTCAACCGCGCCAACTGAACTAAAATACTATGTGTATTTAAGTCTGTTATCTTTTGAAGCGTTATTTGCTGCATGGTTTTGAAAATTAAGTCCAGCGTAAGGTGATTCTTCTTTTCTCCATTCTCCAGGAATATAAGTGTTATTAGCCGGGTTTTCAGAGTCTAGCAAAAAATTAGGAATATACTGTTGCCTTCCCGTTTTTCTTAAAAAATTGTGAAGAATGCAGCAAGCCATTACAACCAGGTCAATCTTCCATAGGCTTAAATTTATTGCCGTATGAAAAATGCGAAACTTTGAAGCTAAAATTCCAAATACATTTTCGACGACGCGCCTTGCTCTGGAAAGCCTGTAATTAAATATCTTTTTTTCTTTGCATGTTAATCCTTTTCTTTGATACGGTTTTAATACGTTTTCATGAAGAGCAAACGCATCGTCTCCGAGAAATACAAAATTCAAACCCTCACGTGTCGAAGTGTTGTCGGGTAGTTTTAATTTTTTTGTTACGAGTCTGTCATAAAATTCGGTGTTTTCGATAACACCTCTATCGGAGACTCGGCCATTGGTACCTATGTCCACCATAATAAATTCATAGTTAGCATTGACGATGCCAAGAAGGACGATGCTATGATATCCTTTATAGTTATAAAAAAACGATCCGCTGTTGGGCGGCGCTACGATACGTACATGTTTTCCGTCAATGCAACCACCACAGTTAGGGAAATTCCACAACTTTTCATATTTATCAGCAATAGCTCTCCATTCACCTTCGTCTTTAGGAAACTGAAAAAAAAAATGTCCCCGTTAATGTAAAAAAAGAGGATTCAAATAATTTTGAAATGATTTGAAATGATTTTGAAAATAATCTACTAAGACCTAATTTCAATTGCCCTGTTTACTTATTTTTGTAACAAAAAAAAATTATTTTCAGGTGTCTGCCGGAGAAAATGAGGATACTTCTCGCAACAGGTTTCCAAAACCTGCCGAAAAAAAGAGAAAGCGAAAACAGAAAGAAGATATTGATAAAAAGGAAAATAACGCAGAACTACTTAATCTTGCCGAGAATATATTAAAACAGCCCAGGAATATGGACGAGTATGATGCCTATGCACTAACAATAGCAGCTAAACTTAGAAAAATGAACAATCATCAATGTCTCCTTGCACAATTTTATATGGACCAAATATTGTTTAATGGCGTACTGGGTCGTTTAGTCGAAGGATCTCCTTCTTATTTTTATACTAGTTCTCAATCCCCAATTAATTCTAACCATTGGCAATATTCATCTTCCAGTACACAGTCAACAACTCCCCAACCCTCACCCACTTTTTATGAGCATTCACAAATGTCTCCACATTCTCAACAATCTACAGTTATGTTCCCACAGTCGACTCCAACTCCCCAACCCTCACCCACTTTTTATGAGCATTCACAAATGTCTCCACATTCTCAACAATCTACAGTTATGTTCCCACAGTCGACTCCAACTCCCCAACCCTCACCCACTTTTTGTGAGGATCCACAGGCATCTGCACATCCTCAACAATCAGCAAATGCACAGCAGCCTCAAGAAACGGAAGAAGAACTAAGCGAGCTATTAGTCTTTCATCGTTAGTACCTATAGTATAGTATTAGTACTAGTACATAACATGTATCCGATTGTACATTATTAAAATAAAAGTATTTCGTTTTACACATATAAAATGGGCTTTACTTACCTTTATAAAATCTTTGCGTAACACTTTAATAATCGCTTTACAAGTTTCAGGAATAATAACACCCAGTCTTTGTGCAGAAATTCCACAAGAAAATTTTAAATCTTCTAATGATCGCCCAGTAGCCAGAAAACGTAAAGTAGCTACCAATCTTTCCTCGGCACTTATTGCTTCCTTCATTTGTGTATTTTGTTTTCTAATTTCAGGTGTGATTAAATTAAGTAGATACTGGAAATTTTCATCAGACATTCGAAGATAATTTTTGAAATCATCGTGATGTTCCGTCCTAAGTTCATGGACCAGGGACATATGTGAAAATTGATTTCTTTGAAGCAACCATTTTCTACTCCAAAATCTCCTCTTTTTATTTTTTTGTCGTTGTTGCTTTTGAGTTAAAATCACTATTACTGCCGCCGCCGCCACCATTTCTACATTATCTGCTATCATCACAATTTATGTAAACAGCACTCTAACTATAAAAACGGCAACTGAAATTAAACGAGAGAGGTTGGTTAGCAACCAAATTGCTTGAATGTCGCCTAAATAATGGCTCGTTCCTGAGCAACCAAATTTCCAAGAAATTTACCAGCAATTTTGTCGATCAACTTGGTTGCTACAAAATCGCCCAGTGAATGGGGACCTTTACATAACATCGCCCACATTTCCCTGTCGTCCGTGCAACATTTGACATTTATTTGTTCCCGTTCCCGCTTTTTTCGCGGTTTGTAGTTGATCGTTGATATTGAAAAGTAAAAAATCCTATTTTTAATTATTTTATTGTGGTTTTTCTTTATTATACTTCATCGTCTTTATGAAGTTTACCTACTGGCGGTAAGTCTATATTTTTAATCATTAAAGTGGTTGCAAGTTGCAATTTTTGTATCTAGTTAGCTTTATTTCCCTGTTGTTTGTTGTTGCATGAGTTTTTGGTTTTATTTCAAGTTTCTATTACTTAATTAATCTGGTCCTGGTTTGACTTTAATTTGGTTTTGGTGAATTAAGAAAATTAACAACCCAGTCCGCCAGTCCCAGTGATAAAATGGATGTAGATAACGTAGATGATGTGACTGAAGTAGCAGAAAGGTTTGTCAATAACGATGATGGTGATTGTACTGAAAATGGTGGAAGTAGCTCTACAGGGGCGGCGAAGGTTTTTAGTTTTTCAGCTAATATGTTTGAATATTAAAATTAAAATATGTTTTTTATTTAGGATTGTCAATCTAAAGCCAGAACCGGAACCAGTACCTGTACTACCCCTCCTCCTCCTCCTAAAAAAAAAGAGAGCAACTTATTACAACAAAGAGTGGGAAACTAAATACGGCTGGCTAAAGCAAGGCGCAACCAATACCGAAGCATTTTGTAAAAGTTGCCTGCTTTCATTCACAGTTGGAAACATGGGACTGTCTGCAATAAAGCAACACAATGAAAGTAAGATGCACAAGCAAAAAATTTCTGCAGCGAAAAGCTCACATTCCATGGAAACATTTTTTGTCAAAAAAAATTCTCAGGAAGAATCTCATGTAATTTTAACAGAAATATGTAAAATTTTCCACTGTGTGAAGCATAACCAGTCATATAATTCTTTGGATTGCTCATTTAAATTGGACACAAAAATATATGTTGATTCAAAAATAGCATCCAAACTTTCATGTGGAAGAACCAAAAGTGAATCAATTGTGAAAAATGTTCTAGGTCCAATTGCACTGCAAAAAGTGATTGAACTTTTGAAAAACCGTGTTCCAAAACTTTTCTTTAGTATTCAGTTGGATGCTTCTAACAGAAAAAATATTAAATTTTTTCCAATTTCAGTACAATTTTTTACAATTCAATACGGACTTCAAAATTTCTTGCTGCACTTTTGTGAAAATAGTGATGAAAGTGCTGATGGGATGTTTACCATGGTAAATGATAGTTTAAACGAACTTAAATTAGACTGGAGTCAAGTTTCTGCATTAAGTGCCGATAACACCAATTCAAATTTCAGTGCCAATCACAGCCTTTTTACCAATGTATCCACAAAAAATCAACACCTGCTAAAAGGAAATTGCCATGCTCATGTTATACATAACTGCGTGAAGTTTTCAATGGATGCTTTGAGTTTAGATGTTGAAAACCTTATTCTTAAAATTTACTCCCATTTTTCAGTATCTGCTAAACGCCGGGAAGAACTTAAATCTTTTCACGAATTTACAGATTGTCAATGGCGGGAATTACTAAGACACGTTGGTACTCGTTGGTTGTCTCTAAATCCGTGTGTAGAACGGATATTAAGCAATTATGTAGCTCTTTGTAGTTACTTTTTAAGTACAGAAAACAGCCCTTCACACATCAAAAAGCTGATGAGAATAGATGAGAATAGTGGTACTGTTTCGCCTGAAGTTGAGATTTATCTTCTTTTTTGTAATCATATACTTACTGTTTTCGAAACTTTTATTAAAAAAATTGAATCTAACGAAACAACTGCGCTCGACTTATTCAGTATAATGACTGACTTAAGAAAGACCCTAATCAATAGGCTAGAAAATAATTTTTATGGCTTTGAAACCAAGGTTAAGTTAAACTCTCTTGACGCGACTAGTAAGAAAAAACTACAAAATGATTTTAATGCGTTTTATCAAAGATCTATCCAATACATTGTAAAATGGTACGACTTTTCTGAAGATAGTTGGCACAGTGTCGTCAGTAAATTAAACATAAAATTAAAATTTCCATCATTATCAGATTTTGAGCTAATTATCGAAAAAATTAATAATCCAAATCTAAAAATTAATATGAACCAGCTTTTTGATGAGGTAATGCAGATTTCAGAAAGTTACCAAGCAAATGAAAACGAGCTTTTAAATTTAAGCACACCAAAAAAATGGCAATTTCTTTTTAAACGTTTCAATAATACTGAAAATATTTTTTCATTGATTTCATTTTTGTTAAGTGTTCCGGCCAGTTCAGCATTTTCTGAAAGAATTTTTTCTGTAATGGCCACCAAATGGCGAGACGAAAGAAATCGTTGCTCGACAGAATTAATTCGCTCAGAATTATTGATTTATTTTAATTTTAAAGAAAATTGCCAGGAATTTTACGATTCCATTAAAAGCAATGAAGTTGTTTTGAAGGCAGCAAAATCTAATTCCAAATATTCTTTTAAATTTAATTAGATAGACAGTTTTATTTTAATAATATCGGCTAATTTGAAATATACTAACTTAATTTGTACTCGTTTTTTTCCAAACACCCCCCCCCCCCACCCCCCATCCAGGATCCAGGTCCAATGTCCTTTTTTCACTTTTCAAAAAGGTGGCAACCCTATTGTAAGGTATATTAATTAATTAGAAGTTTTTATTTTAATCTTGCTGAATTCGCAGGAAACTGCATTTTGGGATTTATTGTAAATAAATTAATCTCCGCGTTTCTATATATAAATATACAGTTGAAATTGCACATTTTTACGTCGCATTGTTGGAGCGTCGCCGCAGACCAAGAAGATTGACGAGTACAGTACTGAAAGTCACACGCAAAATCTCGCCTATCGGCCACCGTTGAAAACCATAAAAATATCCCGAAAAATCCTACGTTTTCACACATCGTGATTACATAAATGTTGTTGGTGAACGCAGGTCGCAGAGACTGATTAATGATTGTATAACATAACATGGATTGAAGGAGCCAGGGGATTGTCATCAAGGTAAGTGCAATCTTCATAGTCGCCATTTTGCACCTTTCTCAGCTAGGGGAACTTTTCGCTTTTATCTTTATACGTAACAAAGATACAAAAAAGTAAAACGTTCGCACTAGGTAAAATAAAATCTTTACGGCTGCGGCGACGATGCAAACATATACTATACATAGAACCCGATTAAATAATGCTCCTATCCGTGGACTAAGTAGACCTGGTAGTTTTTAACAGAATTTGGAAAATCAAATTTATGGAAAAAATCCAGAAAAAATCACAGGTTTAGATTTTCGTACGCAGTATACGGGAAAAATAATAAGTCCATAAAACAACAAAATAAATCAAGAAAAAAAACAATTTCCGGGAACTTAAATTTTTGCTGCTGCTTCTACATGTCTGAGAACAATACTGACTATTTTCTGAGAGTCTCGAAAATCGGACTTTGCCCTGTTTGGTCCAATTGTGCAAAAATTGGCGGGTACCGGAAAAGTTAACAAAACTAGGGGATTTTTTGGCTTCAGAATCAAATAGTTCTATTAAGAGGCTGCATTCATAAGTATTATACTGAAGCCATAGATTGCCCGCCTAGGGTTTCCATATCAGTTTTTTAAAACCCAGGACATTTAAGACCTAAAACCCGGACTCTTTTATAAAACTGATATAGTAGTATAAATTTTTAACTAAAACAATAAAACTATAAATTAACGTACCTACTTATTTATTTTGAGCAAAAGTAAAACTTAAATAAACATTTATTATTAAAAAAAAGACGGAACAAAAGATAGAACAGTGCAAAACATAGGAACAAAAAAAAATGATTTCATAAAAAAAGGTGCCAAATTTCCTTATTTTATTTGATACTTTTCAGATTTCTGAATTTGATTTAGGACAGACATATTTTCAGGTGACAAAATAAAATCATAAAATTCACTGCAGGTCATATCATAATTAAAAATTGTCAATATAATCCCTTTTATTGAATCAAGGGTTAGCCTATTGCGTTCCTTTGTCCACTGGGCAGCAATTAATGAAAATATACGCTCAACATTTGCATTGTGTGCCGTGATGGAGAAAAAAAATTCGCATAGATTTAATAGTTCCGAAAATACTTCAATTGATACACAACTTTGAAAGTAAATAACCCACTTTTTATGAGCTGACAAATCATGCTGCTCTTCAGAAAAACTGTTAGTTATAAATTGTTTTAAGGAAAAGTATTGGTCAAAAAACTTTGCATCGTCAATATTGACGCCTTTTTCTAAAAGATAGTTTTTGGATGGTAAAATGTCCACCTCCCAGACTTTTGCCTCCAAATTATTTAAGTTCATCCACTTAAAACATTTAAACTGTTCAAGAGGTTTTATCCAAATTTTGACATAATCGATTTCATACATACAAAATATATTTTTTCTAAATATATCGCACTCTGTTTCAAAACCTTCTTCTGAAGCTTTTTTTAAAATGTCACGGACTTTTAGTGGGATAAACCTAGTTTTTAATCTGTTAGTTAGGTTCTCAATAACATTTTCAAGAATGACTAGTACCTCGACAACGGAATTATCAGCGCGTTCAATACGTTCAATATTTTGGTGAAACACTGACATCAAAGAATGAACAAAATATAAATAAGCTTCAGAAAATAAATTTTCGAAAAATGATTTAATAATAAAGGGTGGAGTTTTTTCAGACAAAAAATACGACTTCAAAGCGTCAAACATCTTGAGCACTCTTTCAATAGCCGGAAATAATGAAAGCCACCTAGTTTTGGAATGGTATAACAATTGCATGTAATTTGTGTCAATAAAATCACAAAATTGTTTTAAAGAGGCCACTCTAACTGTAAAAATGTGAAAATAATTAAACAGCTTTAAAACTATACTTTCTATGTCAATTGGCAAGATGTCACAACTGGTCTGAACCGCATTATTTATGATATGAGCCGGACATCCAATGCCGATTAGATTATTATTTATTTTAGATTTTAATCTGCTAAAAATATTATTTTGACCAGCCCTGTTAATTCCACCAAAGTTGGTGTTACAATTATCACCAGAAAATGAAATGCACTTTGTAGTAAGTTTAAGTTTTTCCAGTACGGAATATAAAAGGTCTGTAACAGTCTCCGATGTTTCGTTGTCTGAGCTACATATATCAACTAGTTTAATCTGTATTCCCCCTTTTTTAAAATCAAAATATTGAATTAATATAGGAAACATCTTAATTACATTATGGTTACTGGCATCTGTAGAAATTCCAATAAACGAAATACCACTAATCTGATTTGTGATAGCTTTTACTGTTGACGGTCCGAGTACTCCATTTACTATGGCTTCAACTTTCGTATGGCCGCAAGTCACTGATTTTAAAATTGATGAGTCCTGATACATCTTCTTGTGGATCTTAGTTGTACAATCCATTGAATTAAATGACTGGTGATGTTTGACTGTATGATATGCTAGTGTTGCTTCAGCTGCCTTAATAAGTTTTTCATTATCTTTACTTGTTGCCTTAACAAAAACGTCTAGTTTGGATGTGCCTAAAATTATAATAAATATAATTTAGATTTTCTAACACCGTTAACTAGTTTTTTTTTACTGACCTGCCTGACTTTTCAAGTTCTTTTTATGTTTTTCAGTAGCTATATGGTCCTCGATGTCTTTTTTGCCTTTGTGTGCAATGCTAAGATTTACACTGCATATCTTACACATTACTTCAAAACTCGACTTTCCCTTTTTAAAAGGAGGAAATGTATTAAGCATTTCATCCGAAACAACGCACTTTCGTTTTGGCATAATTAACTCTCAAAATAATATATTGATGTACTATGTAAAAGCACAAAACACAAACCACAAAAAACCAAATGCACAGAATGCACTGATTAGTCAAAACAAAACCGTTCGAGCCGTTCGGTTATAAAGGGGAATCCCCGAGTAAAATACAAACCAAAAACACTCGCATAGAGATGGGCGAAACGAAACGAAAACGCGCTTTGTAGAACTTCGTTGATATAGGGAATTTGGCCAATCTGTAATGTTGGTTGCGCGCCATCACGAGTTGTCGAAGGTCGAGTTAGTTGAGATTATATAAATTTATGAACTTTGCTGATGTAATGTTATACCTATTATTAAAACTATGATTTTCAACATTAACCCGGACATTTTTTGGAAATCCGCCCGGACGTCCCCGGACGCCTTAGAAACCCAAACATGTCCGGGCAAATCCGGGGAGATGGAAACCCTATGCCCGCCGGAACTTGCTCTGCTACCTTGCACGCTGCTTAAAAGTAAAAGCTAATCCGTGGATTACGCCTGTCGGTCGTGCATCATAATAACCATGTATGCACACAGTCGAAATTTGAAGAACAGAAGGAATTTTTAAGTGGTACTTTAAATTTTCGCGTAGAAGCTATCCAGGGGTGCGATTTTGGAGATCCCGGATTTTGCACTTATCATTTCGTTAGTTAACGAAAATTTTCTCCGTTCGGAGAGCTGTTTGGCATGACAATCGGATTTTCCGATCCTGGTTCGTTAAACACCAACCTACTATTTTTAAAATAAATGTGTTCAGATTATTTGTTGCGTTTAGATTGACAAACAAAAATCTTGTTTGTCAATCTAAACGCAACAAATAATCTGAACACATTTAAAAATAACATTATAGATGGCTGCAAACTATCATTTTTTTTTATATCTAGGTAACATGTCAAACAAACTGACATATTTTAAAATTTTGAAATCAATTCTTTTCTATTATTTAATGTTTCTCTCTTACGATCGGCGCACTGATGAGTCCCGATAGGATGAAAGTATTTGTACAACTATTATGTGTCTATAAAAACTTAAGGTAAATGACATAATTTCTTATACTTGCTTAAATAATATTGTTTATATTATCTATCGAAACATTCTGTAGACAGACTAGTTTACATGTTGAGATATGTAATTTTATTAAATATATGCTTCAATCAATTTAAAGTTATATATTTTTATTCAGTTGCGAAAAAGCCAAAAAAGATTTTTGTTTACCAACTTACTACTAAAGCCGCCATTTTCCGAATCTGTCAGTTCTTGAGTTTTTGATAATATCTATTTACTGCCTTGGAGTTTCATTTCGTAAGATAAAAAATAGTTTTGATTACTTGAAAGCTAAGCCATGATATATTAGCATATGCATCATACCGTAAATAATCAACAGATGCCAAAATATTCAAGAAAATCATGAAAACATGAAACCTCCAAATAGGCAGCGAAGATACGAAACTCGTAAATCCTTCAAATTAAACAAGGTAAGCTAATCTGTTTAAAAAATATTATCTATGTCATATTATTACGAAACCTGTATATTTTAGTTATTAATGAATCATTCATGAATTCTTTCCTGATTTGATCATTTTGTTAAGAAGTACGGGAAAACATAAAACGCTATCCTCAAAATGTACTTCTTTTGAAAAAATATTTAACAAAGTTCTGAATATTCTGTTTAAATATTAATTAAATTATTTGCTATATGGTGCAAAATTCTATATTACGTATTGTATTTTTAAAAGTAAAGGGGACCTATGTTAATATCTATTCCATCTATTCTAATCCAGCACCGAGGCTGTTATGCAACCACATAAACATCATGCATCTATCCGCCTTTGAAACGGGGCGCGCCTTCCACAGGAAAATAATATAATAATATAGGCGAAATGCGTTCCTCGGGAGAACAAAGCGTTTTAAACTTAGAGTAAGAATAAAAATCTTACTCTAGGTTGTAATTGCTCGTTGTTACTGGGGAATGGCCCGCCCTATTTTAAGAATAGGCAGTATTTTATTTAATTTTGGTCTCTCCTAACCTAATCTAACTTTTGTAGTTCACAAATACACAGCAAACAAGGAAGTCGAACAGCTGATGGATCACTTGCGGAAACATAACAGTGGTTTAATAATGGTGTATTTAAGTATTGCAAAATTGAACATAAATTCCAGTAACTAGGAACCAATTTAAGAATAATATTTTCTATCGATGGAAAGACTAAAGAAGCAATAAGGGCAGTTGAATCTAGATTATCATAATACTGTTACAGGTAGGCATGAATTTGTATATTTTTAAGCAAATAGAATGTACTTGCTAAAATTATATTTTATTTTCTATGTCGAGGTCTATGTATAACTTGTAAACAAAAGTATTCCTTAACAGGTATTAACAAAGAAAATTTATAGTGTAAGATATTATTTTCTTTGGTATTATATATTTTCACTGTTGAGGGCGAAATGAAATAATCTTTGTTTTTCTTTAAAAGAACTATAGTTGGAATTATATAATGTTATAATTATTAGAGTAGGGAAATAATTAGTTATATTATATTACCCAGTATATGGTGAATGGCACATTTATTGATTATAGCAATATTTTTACTTTTTTGCAGAATATGACCCTAAAAAGAAAGGCATGATACAAGAAATGATGTCAAGTATTTGATACAGTATTTTCATTTACCTTTCACATACTTAGTCAATATAAGGAAGAACAATCATTGAAGCACAATTACAAATTCCTCGATAAGGTATTTTGTTGATTCAAATTTGAACTCGACCATTTTGATTGCAGAAGATATATACCTGTGTAAGTATTAATTGTGATTATTTTATTTTTTTTTTATAAAGAAACTTACTATAATATTAGACTTAAACAGATTAGGCTAGTATAATTCATAAGCTTATGTTTAGCAAAGTCTACTGCAAACATACCTATGAGTTCGTTATTATAACAAATTATCAGTTTACAGTATCAAACAGATTTTAACACTTGAAACCTTGTTTGATTTGACTAATTGTTTTTGCACTGATATTCTGTCGGAAAACAGCAGCAAGATAATTCATAGCAACTCAACTGATGAATGGTGCACTTGTTTTTTTTTATTATGTCATCGATTAAACTTTGTTCTAGACACCTCATTATGTTTTATATGTTTGTCTAATTTCTTACAGTGTGATACAAATATGTTTGAAGTGTTTGTTTTTCCCTGGGTTTTGCTAATTGCAATTTTTAATGTGTATTTTTAAATTAGTCTTTTGTTCAAATCTATGATTCGCTTTTGAAGTTTCACATCACAATAAAAATATTCTATTTAAAAAAGTAACTATTATATGACTTAATATGTTCATTATGTTTAATGGAATTTATTTGTTTATTCCTATGTAAAATTGTACAGGGTGCCTGGTTATATTTTAAATGGTAGGTACCCTAGAGGCCTTATGCTATGAGTTATCAGAAAACTTTAAATACAAATGTTTTTGGGTTTGAACAAAATCATCATTCATTAATCATTCTTGCCGATTATAAATATACTAGGTTTAAACTTTATCTCTAAAGATAATAGAGAAATTTTAGAAAAACCCTGCCATAAGAGGCAATGTGTAAGAGAGAGATGAAGAAAGCTCCCGATATAGTGGAGTCAGTTGGAATACATTCCAATTCTTAAGATAGGGTTTTTCTTACATTTCTTGATTATCTTTAGAGATAAAGGTCTTAAACCTAGTCCATTATTAATAATCAGCAAGAAGAGACCATTTGAGGTGTATCTATTATACAAGGTGTGCCTTTTAAAATAACGCAGTCGATGCCCATTTGCTAAATTTCTGATTATCTTTTGTTTGTTTTTCTTGTAAATTGACCAAACCTAAACACTTTTATATTTAAAGTTTTTTGATAACTCATAATAAAGTCTCTAGTGTACTGTTTAAAATATAACCAAACATCCTGTACATAAAATCTGTATAAAATATCAGATGTGCTAACAATTAAAAAAAAAACTACATAGATATACATAAAGGAACAAAAGTGAACCAAACTTAATTTTAGAGAAAAAATTATACACCATATACATTATACATATATCATGAAGAAACCTTATTTTTTATAAGTTAAGTTAACTGTTTACCATTTTTGACCAGAAGAGGTTATTTCAAATCCATTATTATGTAATTCTGGGATACCTTGTTAGGTACTGGAAGATACTAGGTTGCTAAAAGTCCATTTTGTAAGGATATATTAAATATTTATACAGGATGTCCCAAAAATGTTGTATAAGGTGCAGCTGCTGTTTTTTTATTATGGACTATTTTGTTTTATTAAAGAACAAAACATCTGGTTTATATGCAATTTGGTAAACTGAGGTTTAATACCTTAAAAAAGATCTTACATGAATTTGTAATTCGTTTTGTTTAAAATTTTATTTTTAATTTACTTGAAACATCTGTATGTTGCCTTTTTTAATCATATCAATTAAAGTATAACTGACTAAAGTCTATGAAAATTAAGATTACTCACAGTGAAAACTGTATTTTGTAACAAGAAACATTTTTTTCTCGATTTTTTCTTCAGAATAACTTTATTTTATAAATTCAATTCTGTCTCTATTTTGTAAGATTTGGAGGTGATCATGGCATCTATTGTTCGGAAAGTCAAGAACTACAACATATATAAAATGTAGGGAATTTCCCTCAAGCTAGTTTTTTAAGATTTATGTGTAGTCCTAGTAGCTACCTCGCAATTCACCCATTCTTATAGGCTTTGTTCAGTATAATTTTTAGAATACCTAGTGGCATTGTGGATTGTGATGTATAAATGACAAACTTAAAGATGGAAATTTTTGGACAATATTCAGATCTCAATTTTTGTTCAATAAAAATTAACATATTTAGTTACGGTTTTCGACACTGTTTAGCAGGCGCGTAACTAAGGGGGGCATAGGGGAGGCGATGTCTTTTTTTTGGGATATTGCATGGGCGCCCGCAGAACCATAACTGATAAAAAAAAAACCAAAAAAGGTCATGCATAGTCCATTTGGTATATAAATGTAATTTATATATGTAATATACAATATTTACATTTTCCAGGGGAGGCAAGCGTCCCCCTCCCCCCTTCCCCCCATTCAGTAACAGGAGTCTAGGGACGCCCCTACGGTCTAGCACTAACTTTATAGACTAAAGGATGTTAATGCAGAGGTCTTCAATAAGTTGTTTTTCAGAGTGTTTTGTAAAACACTTGTAAAAAAAAGTTTTTCTTGTTTTTTTTTAATTCTTTAGTTTTTTTTTGTACAGGGTGTTTTCAACGAAATTGTAATTTTTTTTAAACATGTTTTTTTTTCTCAACTTTTGTATCCCTTAAACTATTATTTCTTACCTCAGTTATGAATAAAGGTAATGTCTCTAAATTTATTAATGCGACTGTTGTACAGGGCTTTCATTTATATTTTGACACCTAGTTACATCTTTAATTATAAAAAATTTTAAAAAAACTTTAATTTCAAGATTTGTAGGATTATTCCTGTATTATGGTCTAAGAATATCAAATATTTCTAAAAATTATTGAACAGTAGAAAAAACTACATAACATAGATTTTTTAAATGTGACACCTAGAATATTATTACCTAATTAAATTAGTCTTTTCATACCGATTATAAATATATGAGTTCAGAGAGAGAGAGAGAGAGAGGATGAATATCTTTGCCTCTTATGAAATGGTTTTTATCAATTTTTTGGATAATCTTTAAAAACCTGATATAATTGCTAACTTCAGATTCATTTAATGTTGCATTAAATGGGGCCAGCTAAAAAAAATATAGGTTATGTAATTTCTTCTATTGAGTAATATTTTGTATTCTTAGAAGATAATAGTGAAAAAATCCTACAATTATTGTGTTTTTATTTTCTATAGTTAAAGCTATATCTAGATGTCAAAATATAAATAAAAACATTATACTTATAAAAAACTGTTTTGAATATTTTTTACTTTGAACTAACTTCAAACTCATCATTAGAATTCATTAATATCCATGTAAATTTAAATAATAACAGACCTTTTTACCATTACTTAATAAGTTTCAATAATTTTTAAACTCTCAAATGACCTTTTGATCTGATGGCTCATGAAAGTTAGTTTAAAGTGAAAAGTTCACAATAGAATGGGGTAAGAAACAATTGTTTGATGCATACAGGAGCTGAGAAAAACAACACATCCAGAAAAATTTACAGTTTGGTGAAAACACCCTTTATATAAAAAAAGTTTTTTGGTATTCGGGTGTGGATTATCCTGGGTAGAAAAGAACAATATAATATTTCGTTTTGTAATAGTCATTATGTATGTATAAACATTTTGTGAAAATGACAAGGGCTTAGATAATACTCTGTGTAACAGATTTCTTGTGGCCTTTTGCATTTTCAAAGCGATAAATCCAACATATAGTGCTAGGCATTATCGATTATTATTGCTTTTAATTTTTAACTAAAATTGGAAATATACCTATTTTATCAATAACGAAGTTTTTTAATAGCATATTTACAGCTGATTTTTTGAAAAGCAATTTTTTTACAATATTTTTTCTTCTTTTTAGGTATTTCAAGTCACAGTGTGAGTCTTTTGGACCCTTTGTAAAAGAAAATGGTGTGGACTTACATATCACCAGAAATCAGCAGCAATGGAAAATAATTTCAGCTTATAACAACTTGAACAATAAAAACATGTCCAATTGTAATATTTTTTTATTTAGTGACAAATATAGAATTGAATTTTACTATAAAATATTGCAACACTTAAAAAAAAATTTAAAGAAGTTCCAGTCAATTTCATAATAATCAAAATGGAAAATTATTTCATTTATATCTTAAAGATTTATGACTATACTTAAATCTAAAAAAATAATTATATTTAGGAGTTTTATAGATACAGATTTACAGGAATATAGAAAGTTAGAGATTGATACCATTATGAAATTAGTTGTGGGTGGTATTATATATGAATCTTTAAACAAATTTCCAAAAGTTAAGGTACGAAAGTAGAAATATTTATTTTTCAGTTCCAACTGTTTCTTTTGGTAGTTATGTAAACTCTCCAAACGTCAATTTTTTGTTTTTTGGCGAGAAAATTACTCTCTTAGGTATAGGATCAACTGTGCAGTAATTTTATTATTTTTAATGCAAAGTAAATTTTCTTCTTCCCAATTATATGGTAATTATCAGTATCTTTGAAATATATAGAGAGTGACAAAATATCTATTTTTATTAAATGAATACCCTGTCTATTTTTTACACCTATGAAAAGCTAAAAAATATCTTTCTAAAGAACTTCATGCCAAATTTTCTGATATACCGACCTATGATATTTCAAAAACTAAAATTAATACCTTCCTGCAAATGGCCATATTATTTTTGAATATATAAATTTCGTAATAGTTACAAATAGAGTATTTCTTAAAAGGGCTTCTTTATACAGAGCATTCCATGTAAAAAATTACACCGTGTGTAATATATTTTAGTACGAGAAATAATAAAAATATTAGAGAGGGACCACTTTAAATGGTAATCAATTTCCCTTGTACAGATTGTCACTACAATTTGCTGCATATTCAAATAATTTATTAGGCCGTCATTTAGTTTTGTCATACAAGATTCGGACTAAAATTTTACCAGTCTGTCTCTGTTTCTCACTTGAGTTTTATGCAATTTTATTTCATTAGGCTGCCATTTTGTTTGGCCATATTCGATTTTTACCAAAATGTTTCCATTCCGTTGAAAACTTAAATTTAGTTGGATAAGTAGTTTTTATGCTATGCTGCGTACAGACAGACTGACAGAAGTGAGAAAACATGGGGCCCAAGCACCCTAAAATGCAAAGTTCTGCAAAAATGTTAATGGGTTAATTTTTCATTTTTACTCTTGTAAACTGGTCTATATGCTGGTGGTTGCCCTTCTTCAATAAGGACTTTTATTTATTTTAAACTTTATAAATAAATGGTAAAAGTATTAACTTCTATTTGTTTATTTTTCTAATAATTTAATAAATCCTATTATGTATTTTAATAATTTTAACACAGAATAAGTGTGTAACTTATTTTATTAAGACCATATTACCATTTTATTAAAAATCGTCTTCAAATAAACAATACATTTGGAAAAAAATACATTTTTATTATATTATTATTATTTATTCGTTAGATAAATATAGAAAACAAATGTATTAGAAATTAAAGTGAAAAAATATTTAATTCAGAATAAATATAATAAAATTTTGACTAGTACATCTAAAACTAGTCCACTCAAATAAAAATATAGCATTTATCACTACAGTACATTGAATTTGTAGACAATAAAGAAAAAAAACTTAAGCTCTATCTCAAAATATGGCTTACTAAAGTATTTAACAATTGTCTGTTAAATTTATTAGATTTTAATTTAATGTTCATTCTTTAACAAAGGTTTGCTTAGTGTCCTATTTATTTAAAAAGGTGTTATGTATCTTAAAATAGTTATTTCCTACCTCGAAATACCTTCCTACCCTAAAATATCTGGAAATACAAGTGCAAAAATATTATATTACGCCTTTATAATAAGGTATAATAACATTAAAATCTGTTCTGGAAAAGCACAATATAATATCCACTAAAATGTTCACCTTTTTTCACTGCACCCACATGTAGCGATTAATTAAAGTCAAATTTAGGTCTCTTGAAATCACCACTTATTTGTTAACTTCTGTTTTATTAGAATATTAGTAGGTATTAGGTACAATAATTATTCACCATCACCAATTGATGCCAGCAATGCTGCTATATCTTCCGTTTTAGAAGTATAACAAACATAAGTATTAAGGATCTCCAGGCAGACCTTAGAAGCTTCAGATTTTTAATTCTTCATTACCTTTTAATTATTTCCAAAATAATAATGTATACTTAATTAATTAGGTGTGGCGTTTTGCTCAACGTGAACGAAATAATTTTAAGGTTAACAGTAATTGTCAAATCGTAATGAAAAACTGGCCTACTTGACGTTAAAAAATACACGTAATTTTCCATTTAAGAAATGGATGCTACTTCCAACCGTTGTCAGTTGTTTCGCTAAATCACGTGATTTAGCGATTCGTAAACTAACGAAATGATAGGTGCAAAATCGCACCCAGAAGAGGTACCTATGCGCCAATAGTCTGTCTCACGCATTCGAAAGCTACTTATTAGTCTCTGTTGTTTCATTCTATCTGTGCTTAATCCCTTATTCCGAAATTTTCCGATTAGGTCTTACCAAGTTCGCAACCCTTTTATTTATTGATCTGCTTACAAATAATATTTGCTAATCGTTTTCTAATTTTGTTGTCCACTTATAAATTTTTTTTTTTTCAATTAAACTGCGAACTATATTTTTCCACTTTGACTTTTAAAACATATCAAGTTATTTTCTTTTAGAATATTAAATATTTTGCTTTGAGCTGATAGTAAACTATTTTAATTGTTGGTAACAACTTTTAAAACTTTTCATTTGATTTTTGACAAACCAAATTGTGACTTTGCAGGTTCTTTACTTAATTAGATGTTCCTAATTTATTTATCAGATAAAAACTGAAAATTTAAATCTATGTACTGAGTGTATTTCCCATTTAGGGCATGTTATATTTATAAGATAGAATTTGAGGTGTAGCTTCGAAAATAGGCTTTTAAACTTGTCCTATCAGACTAATTGGCTCGTACAGCTACTGAATTTTCGAGGCGCATGGAACGTCGTGGTAGAATAAGATTTCTCATAATTGTTTATAATTTTGTTTGACAAGAACTTTTATTCAAAAACTTTCACTTGTAAACTGCTGAATAATTTTGTCGTTAATTATTAACTGTGAAATTCTTTTGATAACCGAAGAAATTCGTTGTTTTGTGAAATCAAAGTCTTGTTCTCCGATAAAATATGTCTAAATTCACGTCCAGCGACTTTTCTTCCCCCTTTAGAGTCCTTAGGACTCCCAATTTTCTTTGAGGCGGGTGTCGAATTTCCAGATAGTAAGCGGATATATGGGGGCGGGACCTCGGCTAGTCCTCCGGGATTGGCCCCATTAAATAACCCCCATGCTAACAACCCCGTACCAAAGACTAATACCAAGCATATTAATACTATAGATAATTGCAATGACTATATTTATAAGAATAGTAATAGTGGTAACCAAAACGCGTGTGAGAAATCTCCAAAGAAACACCACAGTTTCATTGATATTGAAAATAGTTACTACCGTAGAAAGATGTCGCTAATCAATTCTAACACTTCATTAGGGCCCGTTGGGGGGTTTACATGATGATAATAACACAATAGTTACTGAAAAAACTATTTCAGAATAATGGGCAGATTGAGAATGAAAATAAAAATATTTTTGTAAAAATAGACATAAGTTATATAAATTAAATTTACGCATATTTTAAAATTATAATTTAGTATATTGGCTTTCTAAAAAATAAAAAACTGATAAGGCCCATTTTCATATGTTTTAACTCAAACATCAAATTAGTTACCATCTTGGTTAGGTTAAACTAAATTACTAACTTGCTGGTCATCCGACATCGCTGTCCTCAACTTTCAAAATTTTAACATTTTACTTAAACTAAATGAAATCTTGAAAGATTATTCTAGTTATAAATCATTAAGTCAAAGCTTGCTAGTGTCTACTGACCGTAGCACAGCATATAATACCTTCAATCAAAGTACCAACGTTAACAGTGGTACCTTAAAAGTACAATATTTAATCCAATTTAATGACCATACGTCAAACAAAATGGATAAGAATAATACTACAGAGAACACTAAAACCGACATTTCAGTTGGTTTTTTTCACGTTCATCAGGTAAAATTGCATGAAACCGTAACTTTGAAGGAAATTAATTTGATACATCTAAATAATTTATATGCCAATACTAACACTTCTTTCTCTGAGTTCACAGGTAACCCAGATGTCTTCTACCATGACCACAACCCTTCTTCTTATCTTCGACATACGAGCCATATTTTAAACAAACGCGCTCTTCCGTCAATCCGTCTAAATTTAAAAAATAAAAATGAAAACGTTTCGATCCAAAATCGTCCCACGTCAGAACATGGCACCGCTGGTGAGGAAAGCTTGCCATTCTTATTCAAATAAAAATTTAAATGCTTATAATTTTCTAAATTTCCACCATTCGCGCCATGTCACATCAGAACAGTTCTAGACTGTGCATTCGCCTACACGTATTCTCCTTTGTATGAAACCCTAAAAAAAATCTGAAGCTGTTTCTGTAGGCATACCTTGCTATGCGATGGTTAAAGATTTCTACTCGTTTTTTGCCTGGGATGGAATGTGACGTAATCCGTTTTACTGATATTTAGATAAAGTTGTTTTGAACTGAGGAGCATTGACCCAGTTTTTCAAATAGTATATTACATTGTATCTCATTGTTATGTGCAGTTTCCTTACAGACTAAAAGTGATGAGTTATCTGCATATAGTACGGTTTTGTAGTTTTAGATAAGAAACCATATCATAGATTTGACGGAGAACAACGTGTGGGCATAACCGTTCTTATCACCTTTAAAGTCGATCGAATTCTTTGTATCTAAAGTGCGTTATCATCTTTGAACGCAATCTCTACAAATTGGCATCGGGCCTCTAAATATGATTTACATTTCCTCTCAAGCCTCCAACTTTGGTTGATTTGTTTTCCCGGATTCCCCATTAGGTATTAGTTCAAACTTTGAAATAAATGATGAAATATAATTAAGCATGGCATATTCAAAAATTTTAGCGATAACAGACGCAATAGATATAGGAGATAGTTTTCAGAATTTTGTTTGTCATTCTTTTACATAAGGGAATTAACTTTGTTATTTTTAGTTTATCAGGGAAGATTATGTGTTATATAGATATGTTAATAAAGTGACCCCGCGGAGCTGAAAGTTCTATATCACATAGTTTAATAAAATTACTACAGCATTATTTATCCCTTATCCTTCGGGTCAAGAGCAGATGTGCTTGCAATATGCTTTTAAATATAGGTGGCCGATTGTCATATGTTTTTAGTAGACATTTAAAGGTGTATTGCACGCAAAATAACTTTTGTTTACATGAAGTATATCTTGAATTTGAATATACTTTAAAAACATATGACCACCTTTATACATTATACAGTAGGCCGCTCCTTGCCCGGTGCGAGACGAACTTTGGTATTTTTGACGTGGAGAGCTACGTTCGTCGACTCGTGTTTGTTGTATAAATAAAGGCCGTTTTTTAACAGTTCCCTTTAAATAAAGAAAACAAAATATTGTAATAATATATTCGATAAGTTTTACCTCGAAAAACCACAAAAAATAATTAAGAACATAAAATATATATTAACCCAATATGTGGATATGCATGAAGAAAAAATTAAAGAAAATAATAAGTTATACTGGTAACAATAAAATTAATAATCAATTATGATCCAATTTTACCAGGTTATCCCACTTCTGAAAATTTTACTGTAAGCATAGATTTAGATTTTATAGTGTAAACGATATATTTAGAAATAAAAATTAAAATAGGCACAAAAAATTACATTAAATCAAAGCTACTTGCAAAATAAAACGAAATGTGTGTCTACATTGTCTTTTGGCGTGCAATGGATATTAAGGAACCTGTACGCACGAAGTATCCACCAAAAGTGTTACTTACGCTAGCAGGGCTGCATTAACCACAAGGCTCACGAGGCACGTGCCTAAAGCCCTGTAAATAGGGGACCCAGTTTCGTAGCTAATTTTTATATCTTAATCGCCTAGGGCCCGAAAAATGATTAATCCGGCACTGCTAGTAATGAGTGTGCTTCTATTAAGGGTATAACGCGCGAAATACCCACTCCAACTACTAGCCAACTAATTACTTTTTAGAACGTGCAATGATTACTAAGGGAGTAACGTAAGATAAATAACATATATATCTCAGTCTTTCCTGAGATAAAAAACGTAAAAAATCTCTGACTTTTCTGTCAATACTTTCAAAATGTTGCAACCTTAGAATGTGTAAGTGTTCGGTGTCATTAAGGCATGTTATTTACCGATATACATAATGTGATGATTTACCAGCTGTTAACTATAAGGAACCATCCACATCAACATGTAACAGAAAATATTAAACAAATCCTAAAGGCATTTAACATAAATTCGAATCATGTTTCTTGAACTAGACCTGCCAAATTGAGAATAGTTTTTGACGGTCCATCTCAGTAGAGACTTGTGGATTTAAGAACAAGTGAAACCCAGCGTAGCTAGGTGCACAGCGCCGCAGGCAAAAATAGCAGACGAACATTTTTCGGGTTGTCACGCCAAAAATGGCTGTTTTTTTAACCTTTTTATGATGTTAATTATCTAAAGCTTTGGAGCGTTTTTTAATACTTAGGGGAAATAATATGAATCTATAAGATTTTAAATATATTTTTTTTTAGAGAAAAGTAGGACAGACAAGTGGGCACCGCATGCAAAACATTTTTTCCAAATATCCACTGCTACACAGCCACTTAAATCAGAAAACCATATTGAAATGAATATTGTAGGATTTACCAGAATTTGTAATGTCTTTTTTAGCACCAATTGTCAGCACACTTGTTTGTCGACCAGTAATTAAAAGGTCCTTTTTGTAACAAACTACAAACAATGTCACTAACGGGCTCAAACGAATTCATTTTCAAACAGACACACGCGCCACTCCTCCAAACGTAGATCGCCGCGATCTACTTTATGTACAATACGAACTACTATTGTTACTGCTGATTGCTATTCCTCAACCGGTCGCTCTTATGAAAAGATGTTCAGCGACGTTTTTAAGTCATTATTATTTTTTGAGTATATAAGGCACTAGTTTTGATAGAAAATATTGGTATAATTAAGTAAATAATGTGATTTTATATAAAACATACATTTTTATATTAAAAATGTAGATTATAAAGTGCTTAATATTTTAAATTTTTTTTTATATTTAAGTAAATTGATTGGAAAATAATCACCCGCGTCCCCTGGCGAGCGGCCACTGGCCATCTTTGATTTGCACGATACATCTGAATAAAATCTTATCTGTTCAAGATCAATCCTCCCTGTAACAACACAAGAGGTAATATCCTTTATAACTACAGTACTTGTTACAATCTGCACAAACATAATGGGGGTTGTACACTGACAAACCTACTCTATATTCTAGGGATCGAAATACTATACAGGATGTCAAGCAAGTATATGGCATACTGTCTGAAGCGTATAGGGGACGCCAAAATGTCCCTAGTTGTCATAGAAAAGAAATTCCTAAAATGCCCCCTAACAAAGATACAGGGCCCCAAAAGGGTACGCAGCGATTTGTCTTTTGTAATTTAATATTTTATGTAGGCTATAAAAACTCATAAAACTATACTACTGTAGATGTTTTATATCGTCAGGAACGGACTTACCACACTCGTTGGGCCAACATTTTGATAGGTCATGTTATACAGCTGAAAATGATTTTTTTAAATACTTTGGTTATTCCTATATTTAAAAAAAGGTACTCTACATTTGTTTCGATAAAATTAACCGTTTTCGAAAAAAAAATCAGTTCTTTTTTATAACACGTTATTAAAATAATTTATCAAAATACTACAATAACACACCCGTCGTTTTTATTTCTTTAACAATGTGTTATTGACACTCCTCAGAATTGTCTGATTGAGTACACATCATTAGTTCCTATAGCGAATATGCAGATATGCATCTAATATTTATGGACAAGCAATTGCGTGGGGAGAAGATTTTATTCTGAAACGTTCCCGACCTCCTCTATTATTGGACCACCATTTGCTATATGTAGTTTCTTTTCCTCTCTAAAGGTTTTTGATTTTTTACTTTTTCACTAAGCATATGCTTTTATCTATTACCTGCACAAAATTTAAAGTAGTAATATCATCTGTGAATGTATATAGAGTAGTATCTTAAATATTTTAATAAACAGATTTTTTGGAAAATGAAAGTTTTTTCGGGTTGATAAAAGTTTTATTAATTCTTATAGGAGATAGATATCCTCTTAAGACCTATAAATAATTTAGACAATATTTCTGCAAAAAACAAAAACTTATTAATTACATTTTTTAGTGATGAGCTTGCTGAAAATTACCGAAAACTTTCCTGGAAACTTCGGAAAGATTTCCTTGAAATATTTGGGAAAAGCACTGAAAGCTTTCCGACAAAAACTATCCCCTTTAAATTTAAATATGTTAAGTTTTATTAAAATGTATTTTTAATATATTAGGTTAGGCCGTTTACTTTTTAAAAATAACTAGTAAGAGATAAATTAAAGTAACAAAACCAAAAAAAAAAAATAAAGAAAATTATAAAACCTAACCTAGTATGTAAACTTGAAATGAACTCAAAGAACAATATAATAAAACTAACCACAGAGTTCACTCTAAACTTTAAAAATAAAAACTAAACTTTAAAATTTCAAATACAACATACTTTTAATTAATTCGATTGCCAGGATTTTCTCTTGAACTTGAAATTTAAAGGTTAATAAATCACGTTAAATATTAAAAAAATACTGATGTCACTAAACAAAGCGCCAAATTCAATACATTTACAACGTTCGTATGACTTTGGCGGTAATATTTTTGAAAGATCTCATTGGCAACATTTAAAAGGTATGTTTCCCAAACCAATTTCTTTCTTCCTGGAAAGTTTCCAAGAAAGTAAAGTTTCCACTGCCCATCACTGTATTTATTAAAATAATAAGTCTCTGAATTTCCATTTCATGCTATTACATACAAAACTCTGCTATCTTATCATCAGACCTACATTTTGTGTTCAGGCAGGCAAATACTTAAATTTGAAACAATTTCTTTTCTAACTTTTAATTCTAAAAACCTATGCGTTCCTAATAGGAATGTAAAAATAAATAACTTATTTACACATTGGAGATCACACACTTTTCTGGTTCTAAAGACCAATAATCACATCTACACATTGGCTTACAGGTATAGTTTATTCTTTAAAACAACTTTTAAATGCTAAAACATCAATATTTGTGAATTTGTTGTCAAAAAACCACTTGCGATTAGCAATTTGGTAACATAATACTTGCTTTAACCAAAAAAATTTCCTAGTGAGATTTAATTAACATTCTGAAAAATTACTATTAATCTTCAAATGCTGAATGTCATCCAAACTCTTTTTGGCTTTCTGAGAAATGTCGTCCATAGACTTTTTTGCACTAGACGTTAAGTCATCAAAAGATTTCTTAGTGTTATGTAAAATTTCATCTGTACTTCTTGTAAAATCCTGTACTTCTTCATTAATCTTATTTATTACCCATTCCATGGCTTGCCTGCCTTTACCTGCGTTACTTGAGATTTTGTTTGTTAACAGATTTTCCATGTAGTTTGTGAGTGGCACACCTAGAAGATAACGAATAAAAAGAAATTAAAATACATCCAAAATTTATCAATTCACCCACGGGTTTTAAATAACCAATATTAATCTCCTACAATTGACTAAATATTTTTATTTCAAAGGTAAAACACTAATATGTTATAATATTGGGAAAAAAACTATACAAAAAATCTAAGGGTAAATTGGAGGGCTAACCTTAACTTATCAAAAAAATTCTTAAGACGATATGGCAGTAAATTTAAATTAGCATTTCTGCTGCTAAATGTGTGTGACAAGTTTAATGGATAGCAACACTGGCAGAAATCGCTTTAGTTTAGTGAACTAGACAAATCTTCAGCCAAATATGAAACATGGTGTTTGACATTTAACAATTAATTATCGTTAAATAAAAGAACCAACATACTTTTTGAAAAAAGTTATAACCTCCACTAGCTATTTTTACAAACAAAAGGTAATCTAAAAGTAAAAAAGAAGTCACCGAAAATTTGAAGTTTGACCGTATTCAGGTGAGTCTCATCAAAATATTTGGTAAATGAGTCATTAAGCTCAAAAAACTATAATTACATTTCCACGATTTCCCCTTTTTTCAACAAAATAATAATATGTATAATAAAAAGGTAGAACAATTATTAAAGCCCACAAATGGTATATTTCTTCATCTGTCATGTTATTCTTGTACTAAAATCGTTTGTTTAAACACTGGTTAGGTTAAGTAATCGTGTTACAAACCGGTTGCCTAACTAGTGAATAAAAAAAATACAAAGTAATGCAATGAGCTGATAATAATAATAATAACATGTTTATTATATACCCATATATAAATCAGATCTACAATAAAAATATCCATTAATAATATTGTATATGGTATATAAAATCATTTTTTCCTCATATGCCTGTAGATAGTTACTTTATAATATTTTTGAATCACAAAAAAAACTAATGTTACATCTTATCAGTACTTATAAATGCTTATTTAATATTTAAAAACCTTATACAATTAGAACTAGTTTTTAAGTAGCTCTCTCTTACATACTTTCTTAAAAACGATTTACTGATTGAGTAAAATTTTAATTCCGTTGCAAGTTGCCATACTAAATAAAAATTATTGTTTGAATATTTCTCGGCGATGTGTAGGAAAGTTAACGTGTTCCGAAACTGTAGGATCAAATAATGAACATCAGTTCTAAATGATAAATGCTGTAACATATATATCTTACATGATGCAATGTGAATATTAATCATATTGAGCCATATGATATTTAACATGTGAAATAGAATTCTGATTCTTTCAGATATCACATCAAGTCTTATTTATTATAAGGATTTTTAAATATCTTTAAGGAGGATAAAACGAGGTAACGAAATTGTGGATTTTGATGGTGAATAACTAAAATGAAATGTCGTCGAAAAGCTTCCACTTTGGAATGGTAATTATCGCCCTAAAATTTACTAGTGTATCAAAAATCATTAAAATCGACCAAGGCTAGCTTAACAACAGATTTACCAGAAACGGGTTGGGAACCACCAAAAACAGGTTGGGAACCCCTCTATAGGGACTTACGTATATCTAGGAAGATGTTGACCAAAAGGTCGTTTTTATTTAATGCATCTGGATATATTCAGTGAACAGAAATTGACATTTAATCAGTAAGTGGTTCTTAGAACACATTTTAAAGATATAAGATATCCCTATTGTGACCAGTGGAGTGCGAACCAGAAATTGTGTGTATTTCAGCTTTTTTGAAATTGAATTAATATTGCTTAGCTATTTTTGCTTTGTTTATTGATGAAAAGCTATAAGTCATAACAACCACTATTTTAGAGAAAAACAGGATTCCAGAATGTGTTGCGTAAGGCACTAACCAAATAACTATTCACTATATAATATCACTAGATTTCTAAATAGTAAATTTGACAGAGGCATAACTCTAGGTCAGCGGCTGAAATGGTTCCAACATACTAGGAACTCCAACATTTAGGAGGCCCGAAAACAAAAGAATAATAAGCAGTAGCATAAACAATGTGTAAAATAACAAAGAGAATAATATCAATACAACTTGTTAAAATATTAGAGCGAGTGTATTTCCTAAATAATCAATTTTGTACCTTTTGTTTATCAAAGGGGCAATCTGAAATTTCGCTTCTATAAGTTGTCACTAACCTGGCTTAAGGAATTAGTAATTTTAATTAATCTGCCAACTTTGATTGGTTTGTATTGATCTTACAATAGCAGCTTATGCTTAAGCCTTATGGTATCATCACGTTATATACAATCACAAAATAAATAACCATCAGCTAATAGGAACAGCTACTCATTTTTTTTTTTTTTTAATAGATCTTTATCTATTACTATAATCTCTCAAAATAGCAGAGATAAAGATTCTAAAGGGAAAAATATAACTCTTAGAAATAATAATACTAAGGATTTCTCTCCATAAATAAAATGGAGTTACATAGTAGTTGTAGATGTTTTAATCGAATTGTAAGGTTTGTTAAGAAAAATTAGACTATAAGAAATGGAAACCTAGTTGTATTTTTTATTTCTCCAAGCGCAAATTGATACTTGACAGCGAAAATTCGGGAAAAACAGCTGCTGCTGGGTTGCTCGGGAAAAAGAATTCCTGAAGCTTAAACATACCATTCGAGGCTGCGATTGCTACTGGAAATATCTAAAAACGAAGGCATCGAAAACTGTGAGTTTTCGAAGAAAAGATTCAAATTGACAATAGGTCTTAAAATTCCTCGCCTGAACCCATCCCCCACCCCGACAGTACAGGAATAAAGGAATGATTCTCAAAAACTACACGACTTTTATATTAGGCTAATAAAATACTTAAAAAAGACTTATCTGCAAGCTTATTTGATATTTTTTTATTTAAATCAAGTAAAATTTCGTCATCTTAATACTCTAAACAGAGCTTTCCACAATATTATGAGATAGCAAGAGTCGATATTTTTTTATCCATTTGGTATAACCTGTCATTCCGGGATAATCCAGTGTCCCAGGTGAATCATTTTTTGACCTGGATGAAGAGGCCCAATTCGGGAATAATCTCTGCGAAACCGGAACGGGTGGCAACTCTACTAACATTTTTTAAATAATGTGGCTAGTAATAACAACCACAACTTATGTTCAGAAGTTTACTTCGGTCTTATACTCAGAGACATTAAATAAAATCGACTTTTTTGGTTACATCTTCACACATCCGACGTTTTCGGATCTAGACGAATATAAACCTTAGTTAATATTTTTAATGTAGAATCACCCCGTAAAATTTTTCATTCTCATTTCCAATCTCCTTGTATGTTAATGAGGATAAGACAAGGTAAAACTCAGAAACTGACAAAATAGATACCAACCTTGAACAGTTACCACAGCTTCTTGTTTCAAAAGCGTTTTTTCTGGATCTGTGGGATGAGGTGTGTACTTCAAGGTCTCATTTACAGCGATGTGCCTGCAAAATGTAAGGTTGATCGTCTTTAGTACCATGTGTCGGGCATTGGGGTTTACTTCAGAGTGTTCAGCAGCATAGCATACTTTTGCGGAGCCGATAAGCTGAAATAAAAAATAACACCAAATTTGATTTTGGAGTGAAATAATCAAATTAAATATTAATGCAAATGGTAAAAGTGTAAATAATGGCTTAACCCAGGAGGGCCAAAGTCTTTCCTAGTGGCAAGACTCAGAATAAATAAAGACTAGCGCACGACATCATTTGACCTATCACTGGACGGAATGTTTCTGGACAATAATGGGACGCCCTTGGCAGGCAGAGGCGTATTAAGATTTCTTATAATACAGCTTTCTCTATTAGTTACACAGTAGCACAAGAATATTAATAACACTTCGAATAGACAGCCCACCAAGCAGTTTTATTAATTCGCCACCTTAGTCACTGATGTCTCCGCGTAATTGTACTCTAAAAAGACAAAAAATAGGATTGCCAGTCGATTACTTAAAACAGATCTTCGACAACTGGCTCCGGGCAAATTTCCCGAGAGCTCTCAACTCTTATAAAAGATGGCTAAGTTGGGATTCATATAGGGGGTCTTTAATTCTCTATTTGTTGGGTCGTATATTCGGAGAATAATATTTTTGCTAGTAACAATTTAACAAAACCCAATTACTGTCAAGAATTAGAGCTGTAAAGACATTGTAAATCCGTGTGCACTGCAGAGCGCCAATCACCTGGATCGGGACATAGGCATGGGGACACGTTCTTTTCTGGATTGATCAGCCAATTATGCAAAACTTACTAAACATTATTGGAATATTTTTTAAAGAAGATTAAGGTATGATTGGGCCTTCTAAATTTGGATTATTTTACAGAAATTCAGAAAAGAGAATGCTAGAAAATTTTAAGTGTGTTCGGATTATTTGTTGCAGTTAAAATGATAAACAAATTTCTTTTTTTTTTAATTATTTTTTGCTATCCAATATTAAAACAAGGATTTATTATCATCATTATTTATGAAATATATACTGTTAGGTGGATCTGTCCTGTTAGTTTAGCACCAGGTTTGTCAATGAAACTATCATTAAAGCTACATTTGCCAATAAAACCATCATTAAATCCATAATAAGTAATAAAAATTCTGTTGTACAAGGAAAAAACTGTGGCAACATCGGCATGTGGCGGGCTGTATACTGAATCGTCTTTTAAGTTTTTACCTTTTTATAGAATTTTTTTAGCGCAAACAATAATTTAGAAGACGATGTGGAAGGTTTCGGAGGAGATCTCGATTTTGAACCAGAAGAAACTATCTTGACAAACAAAAATATTTTTTGGCTTTTTCAGAACTGAATAAAAATATTTAACTTTAAATTAATTGAATGAAATATTTTTATTCAGTTGCGAAAAAGCCAAAAAATATTTTTGTTTGTCAATCTAAATGCAACAAATAATCTGAACACATTTAATAATTATCTTGCAATCCCCTTTTTAATATAATTTTATTAGATCTTTAATGTTTCCTAAAATCTATTAAAAAATTATTTTTAGTGTTTAATGATAATTTTTTATCATTCCATTCTTTTGTAGCAAAAATAATAAAAAAATGAAAGAATTTGGTATTGTTTTTTTACTATTACATTATAGTATCCATAATTATTTATGCAAAAAGGGACTAACAGTTCTTTCGATTATAACTAAACGTAAAAAATACAGTTTGCTGTTATTCATTATTCAATATTATACTTCTTACAATATATGAACATGGCTAACACACACAACTAGTTAAAGCAGAATATTAAAGCCGTACTCGCGTGTTCCAAAATGTAATACAATTTTTAATCTCTTTTCGAGAAACTAAAAAAACTTTTGAAAAGTACAAGTTTATCCAACAGGGACTGAAAGGGCTCTTTTTTCAGTTTTATTTTTACCTATTAAAAAAACTGAATTAGGTATTACATGTAACTTTCTCTACACAACTGGAAAATATTAATTAATATAAAAACAATTGAACTGACAACAAATCTGCTGTGACATAAACACAGCATTTTTTAAATGGAAAGTCCTATTTTTTATTTAGTATTTGGAATCATCCCATTTTCTTATGTATATCTGGATAATTTTTTATAAATCATATTAAACTTAATTCAGCGAATAGATGAAATAATAGCAAAATAGAGCTGTCAGAATGGATTTCACAAAACTAAAGGATAAAGAATACACGACCTCTACAATGTAAGCCAAGTGCGCTCATGACGAGCTAGACAGTTTACAGCTGCAAGTAAATAAACCTTGTTTATATCCCGATATTTTAGAAAATACCAACATAATAAGCTCCGTTATGTGGTCCTCGGTGAAATACATTCTCGCTCATTGGATGATCCTTTACTTTTGAAGTACCCAAATTTATAGTTTAATTTACGTACATTTTACTTTACCGATCGGAACTAAATCTTCAGTGCTTATTTAAAAATCACCTTGTATATAAATACGCTTTAAACTAAATCGCATTTAATAATTACAAAAAAGACCTTTGCCAACTTTTAACAAGTGATTATAAAATAAGCGATAAGAATTTTTGAAACAGAAACGTGTTCACATTGATATTAATCCGGTGCCAAAATCATGAAAATATTCAAGTCATTATTCAAACGCGTGAACAGCGTCGTCATTAATGGTTCAGAACACGATAATGCGTACGTCGCCAAGTTAAATGTTGGAATGAGAAAATTATTTTAAAGTGTATATGTGTAATTAAATGGAAACCAGTCTGTACTTTTTTTTATTTATCAGTCTGTACACTAGGGAATCAAAACTCCAACAATACACATTTGAATAAAATTTATCCTCACAATAAACCTTAACTCACAATAGGCAGAACGTGAAATATAAAGAAAAACTAAAAGGTTAATTTATCAACATATAAAAACACAAAAAAAGCGACTAATCATATAACTTTCGTAATAATTAAAATATAATAATGATTACTAAAAAAAACATTTAATCCGAAAGAGACATTGAATTAGCAATAGCAATAAAATAAATAAAGAATATTTGCTTTCCAAATGAACCATAGTATATACTTCGAAGCTTACCATCTTTTTGTAACATTTGAACATAAAATAAAGATCAAAATTTATATTCTAGTAGAAATGTCCATTTTCTGATAGTTCGCCACCCCAAAAATTGGTGTAATTTTAGGAGACAGAAAATTGTTAAATGTAAAAGATTTTAGAGAATTACATAGTTTAAAGGGAATTATTATTTATGTATAAAATATGATGATGTAGAAATATGTAGCAAATCTAATGTACACTTTTTTATGGAACATTCTATACATATCATTTTTTTTTGTTTTTTTGTTTGAATAATTTTAAATAATGAAGTTGGGACATCTGAATATACAATCAATGTTTACTAGTTTCAATGATTTTAAATACATTTTGGAGAGTCAAAATGTTGATATAATGCTACTTTCTGAAAGATGGCTGCATAATGGTGTTGATTCCGTGGTTGTGATTTTCAGTACCAGGTTATCGGTTTTATAGGCGGGATAGACAAAGCCGAGGAGAAGCTGTGGCGGTCTACCTCAAGGGAACATATACCCCTGAGTTTTTTCAGTTTGATTTTCCAGTTAATGAATCACTTGAGTACTAGATTTTTAAAATTAAAGTTAAAAATAAATATACAGCAATTGGTGTATTTTACCGTCCACCTAAAGCAAACATTAATAATTGTATTGAAGATTTTGATAATATTTTGTCCAGTGTTGCCTTGTCTTTTGATGAGGTCATTATAATGGGGGAATTTAATATTGACCTTTTTAATTTAAATAATCCATTGCTGTCTTGTTTTGAAAGTTATAACTTATCGCAAATTATTAATGAGACTACTAGAATATCGGAAATGCGGCTACGCTACTTGGCACAATTTTTGTTTCAGATAAAGAACTTGTTTCAAGCCATGGTACGATCTCTGCGGATAAAATATCCGACAACAGAATAGTTTATTGCAGTTTAACTATAAATTAAGTTCGTGTTGTACCTAAAAATATTGATTTGCGGTCTTATGAATCTTTTAACTGTCACAAGTTTTGTCAAGACTTGAACCATATGGAATGGAATATTTTTTATGTAAATAGTATAGATGACAAAATTAATTTATTTAATAACCTTATTTAAGATTTGTTTAACAGTCATGCCCCAATTAAAGAAGTTCGAATAACAAAGCCTAAAGCACCGTGGCTTACTGAAAACCTTAAATTATACATGAAACAGAGGGATCGGGCTTTACAGAATTTTAAAAGAACGAGTTATCCAGATGATTGGGTGGCTTATAAAAGGTTAAGCAAATTTCACACTATCGGTAGTGAGACGCGAAAAAAAAGGTATCTTGATTCACTGTCGGTTGATCAAAACCACTGTAAAATTTGAAGGGCATTAAAAGATTTAAATGTCTGCAATAAAAACAATAAAATCATCCCCGGAAATTTGTACAATCCCAATTTAATTAGTGATTATTTTGGACCTTTTTTGCAGAATGTATTAAATTGTGATAATAAAATTGAGTTCTATAGTAATAGTCTTTTTAAAAATAATATTAGTTTTTTTTTTAACAACAGTTGAAGAGGTACATTTAGTGTTAAAAAATATTAAAAATGATGCTGCGGTTGTAGATAGCATTAAGGCATCTATGCTGCAGTATTGCAGCCCTTTTATTGATATATATCTTGTTCCTATTACACAGGGTAACAAAATGAAAACAAAAATTTGGTGCCGGAAATCTAACATCTGATTTTAGATGTTTTTAATGTGCTGATTCCAAAAATGCTACCAGATTTTTTCTATAAGCTCTAGTTTTTGAGATACAGGTTACAGGTTAATTGATATAAATAACAACAAATAAAGAAATATGTACTTAATCGTCAAAATAGAAATTTCCCAGAATCTAATTAACCAAATAGATACCTGGAATTGTCCCTGACCCAATGTTCCTATACTAGGAACTACTCAATACACTGCTCTTAATTACTTTTATACCTGTAATTGCCTATGACCCGATCCTTCTATACCTGCTTGGCTGTACTCGATTTAGTATATTACTGAGTTTTCCCAAGTAAAGTTGTGCTATCATTCTGTGTAAATTTTGGTCGTTTTGTAGTATCAAGTGAAAAAACTGAAACAATGGCATCCACAAGCAGACGTACCTGTGCAAATCATCCCAATGTTTTTTGTTATGTGTGTGGTGAATACACTTTGAAAAAGAGCAGAAAAACGATTTCTGACTTTGCGAAAAGAGCTTATCTTGCCTATTTTGGCGTTCATTTAGGAGATCAAGATAAAAATGTGTTGCACATTTGCGACAGTGGACAACTGGAAAGAGGAAGTTTGGAGAGAACCGCGAAACCATCATGACGACTGTTATATTTGTTTCGTTAATATTAAAGGCATAAATAGAAACAATAGACATAAATGGACATATCGTGATCTAGATTCTGCAAAAAGGGCTGTAGCGCATTCGGAAGAAATACCCGTTCCATCATTCAGCAGTCTACCCGAACTGACAGAAGATGATACAGAAACATCAACGTCTGACGAAGTTCAAAGAATTCACTCAGAAAACGACAGCGAATTTGAAGCAGATTTAGCAACTCCGCAGTGTTTCAATCAAGAAGAACTAAACGATCTTATAAGAGACCTGAATCTCTCAAAGGAATCCGCTGAATTACTTGCATCCAGATTAAAAGAAAAAAATCTGCTTTGTCCAGGTACTAATATTACATTTTATCATAAAAGAGATAAGGATCTGCTGCCTTTTTTCGCTCAGCAAAATGACTTGGTATTCTGGAACAATGTAAAACGGGTCTTAGAAAAAATGGGTTTGCTTGGATACACACCAGATGATTGGCGCCTTTTTATTGACAGTTCAAAACGTAGTTTGAAATGTGTTCTTTTACATAACGGTAGCAAATATGGCTCAATTCCTATTGGTCATTCTACTACCATGAAGGAAGAATATGAAACAATTGCATTAGTTTTAAGAAAAATGAAATACGAAGAACATCAGTGGGCAATTTGTGTTGATTTAAAAATGGTTAACTTCCTCCTTGGACAGCAGAGCTAAAAATGAGCACTGGGTTAACAAAAATTGGCCTTCAAGAGATGTCATGATTCAAGAAAAACAAAACGTGATCAACGAACCTTTGGTTTCAAGAGAAAAAATTTTACTTCGGCCCTTGCATATCAAGCTAGGCCTAATGAAGCAATTTGTGAAGGCTTTAAATCTTGATGGAAATTGTTTTGGGTATTTGTCATGTAAATTTTCTGGCATCAGCACGGAAAAACTAAAAGCTGGTATATTTGATGGTCCTCAAATAAGGCAACTTGTTAAAGATCCACAATTCACCACATCAATGAACGACGCTGAATCTAACGCTTGGTGTCCATTTGTTCAAGTAGTACAAAATTTTCTTGGCAATCATAAAGCAGAGAATTACGTAGAATTAGTGGAAACTATGCTTTCAAATTTTAATATTCTTGGCTGTAACATGAGTATAACCACAGCCACCTAGATCGTTTCCCAGAAAACTTAGGTGATTGTAGTGAAGAACAGGGGGAAAGATTCCATCAGGATATTAAAACTATGGAAGATCGTTATCAAGGACGATGGGATAGATACATGATGGCGGACTACTTCTGGAGCCTTCAGCGAGACTGCCCTAGTAAACTCCATTCTAGAAAGTCGTATAAACGAAAATTTTTATGTGATTAGTGACTAATGTAATTATGTAAATTAAGTTTTTGCAACAAATACTTAAATCCATGTGTCTTTGTTTTTTTCGAAATAGTAACATTATATATTATAACAGTTATAACATAAAATATATACACAACTTTTTTTTAAACTAGATCTGATAGACAAAATCTGAGAACTTGTTTACATTCTGCATCCAAAAATTACCCAGGAACAGTTAAAAAATCGCAGGCACCAAAATGAGCGTTAGCCTGTGTTATTAATCTCTGCATAGAAATTGGCTACTTTCCTGACCAATGAAAGGTCGCAATAGGTAAACCAATACCAAAAACATCATGTCCATCCGAAGTCAGTGACTTAAAGATTATTAGCATTTTACCAACCCTCTCGAAAATTTTTGAAAAAATTTTATACAAACGACTGTATACTTTTGTCTTGTTTAGTAAAATTTTACCAGATTTTCAACGTGGTTTTAGAAAACATTTTAGTACTTCGGTGGCTTTATCTACGGTAATAGATGACGTTTTAAGAGCTTGGGATCAGCACAAATGTACCGTGCTAGTACTTCTCGATTTTCCTAAAGCTTTTGATACCATCAACCAAAAACTTCTTTGTTCCAAATTAAAATAATATGGCTTTGATGATGCATCCCTTAATTTTATTAATTCTTATTTTGAAAACAGGTTTCAAATGATATATTGTACAAATGAATTCTCAAAACAAATTTCGATTTGCTCTGGTGTGCCTCAAGGATCAATATTGGGTCCTTTACTATTTCTTACTTATACAGCTGACATTCTGAAATCTACAAAATATTGCCAAACACAAGCGTATGCTGATGATACTCAGCTTTACTATTCTTTTAATATTCAAGATTCCCTACAAGCATCAAATTTAATTAATTATGATTTAAACAATTTAAAAATAATGTCGTCCGAGCAAAGCTTACAATTAAATCCCACAAAATCTTTACTTATGTTTTTCGGAAATAAAAATCAGGTAAATACCTTAAGAGAACGGTTTAATTTGGCTCTGGATGGTACGACACTACCTATAGTGGAGTCAGCAAAGAATCTTGGAATTATCATAGACTCAAAATTCCTGTTGCAGGTTCATTTTTGAACTCAGAAAGATTGACCATATATCACATACATTTGAGCAACCTAAATGGTTAAAAATGGACACTCGCAGACTTCATCATATGGCTACTTTTCTATTAAATATTTTAAATAACCCTGATGCATCTATTCTATTAAAAAATAAATTGGTCCCTTGTAATAATATTCATGACAGGACTCGTTTTACCAATCATTTAACTATGCCTCACCATCTTTCAACCATGTTTCAGAGGTCATTTACGTATAATGCCTTTAAAACATATAACTATTTGCAACATAACCTCATCCTCAGTTCAAAAAACAATTTAAGTTTTTTTTATTGACACTTCAAAGTATTTAAAGTCTATGTCACAATTTCAAATTTTCTCCATAATTTTCTTATAATTTAGATTATAACTATGCAATCACTTGTGAATTATTTTGGATATATTGATTTTATCTATATTTGTTATATATTAGATTTTCATTTATTTATATAGTTATACATTTTCTGCACTACTTTTGAGGTTAAGTAGAGTAGCCGACTTGTGCTAGACTTCATCATTGTGTTTTTTTTTGAATATTATTACACTGCCTATGTAAATATGCATTTCTTTAATATAAAGGCGATTATTTATTTATTTATATGTATTTATTTATATCCGGATCCCCATCAGACCGATTTGATGGTTATAAACATACCTTTATCATTAAAGAAAACTGAAGAAAGAGGCGGAGGACAGGGTTTTTCTTAAAATTCAGCAAGAGGAGGTCCATTTTATGGAACATAATGTACAGGGGAGGGGTTCTTCTTTAAAAAAAGTATTTTGAGTCTGCCACACATTTTTGGGCAATTTCAAATACATACAAAAATATCTAAATTAGGTAGTAGTTGGCGAATTATAAGGAAAGATCCCTTACAAGATATTTGAAATGCAGTAAAATTTAAAAAAACACCAGTAAAGGAAACAAATGTTTGAATTTTCGAATGTAGCTCTTTCTAAAATCATCTAGTTAACAAAGCTTTATACACATGTTGAATTTACAGAGAAGTGCGACTGATAATACATACTAAAAATAAATTGCATTATGCTTGAATGAAATCTCTAATTATCGTCACATTTCGATGGTGTCGCACATGCCAAAAGTGTTTCAATCGCTGGTTACAGATTTTCCGAGGGTCGCCTCACACCGAAAAAAACGTACAGGGAATTCGGAGAACACTAGATCTCGGGGGAAAACATTTGATTTCGGTTTCGAAGAAAATCATTTGATTTCGGACGTAAGCTGTATAATTTCTGTTAATATACAGTCTAGTCTCCGCTCTGAATCAGCTATTTTATCCGTTTTTTTTAAATAATTATTAATCTGTAACAAAACTGCCAGATAAATTAATTTCGTAAACAATTTTTAAATAAAATAAATCATTTAAGCAATTACAGTGATTCATTGACAACATATTGATATGCATACATCCACTGGTATTGTTATTTCTTTATGACTGTTTATCCAGAATGGTTAATAGCACAAAATTTCCTTTTAATTTGTCTAGAGGACATGCCGTGCTTCAATACTCGTAAAAACATTTCAGAGATACTCATACTCAAAGAATAAACCCTTGAAATATTTTACCTTATTTTTATGACACCCTGCATATTTTAAATTTTGAAATTTTCTTGAAATATACATATGGTGGTAGTACTAAATTTGAACAAAACGGTTTTTTGTTTACCAATAGTTTTATTAATAAACCTATACCGACCTAACATAGTATGGATCACAGGACCCTAAATCGCTTTCGTCAATGACAACTTTTTAGAGTGCGCGCATATTTAAACTCTGATTTTAGCACGTGATTTTATGGCTTTAATGGATGCTTAAGTGGAGTAAATTTGAGGAAATAAAACCAAAAAAAGGTTAAAAAATCGAGATATATTAAAGCGTAGCAGAACCCAAAAAAACTCCCAGCGAAACATCAATGAACAAAAACCAAGAATAATTATAAACTAAAATAACAAAGAAGCCACAAAATTTCTGAATTGTCCAAATAGTGATCTCTTTCTCAGGCTGAGGGGTTTTCAAGCAGCTCTCTCCTTTGTAAAGTAGGCCTGTGTCTAGGAAAATTTACGAATGTCTGCATTTAAAAATTCAAAATAGCGACGCCAATATGACATTTTAAACATGTCGGACGGATGTTAACATTCGTGCGGATTATTTAAGAATGCACATTCAAATTCAAAATTGCGGCGCCATTATAGTGAACGAATTTTGTCATTTTTGCAGATTCAACTGAAAGTCAGGGCTGCCGAAGTTGTTACTTGATCTACTACTTTGATACATTTTCTGCTACCCTACTACTGTACTAGAAATCTACTACTTATCTCCTTAATGCCGTTATTGCCGTAATTTTTATTTAAGCATTGCAATGGCCAATGACTTCGAAATTATTATGTATACTTTGGCAACCTTATTGGTATTTTACTTTTTTTGAAGAATTTTGGGTAAAAATTTATTTATTTCGTGGTATAATAGTTCACTTAAGTGTACCGAAATCGTTTCATTTTTTCCAAAGGGATAATGCTACCGCTGCGCCATCTCGTTTTTCAGATGATCACCATTACTTTTCGACTTTTAGGGCTTTTAAGAATTTTAGCATTTTTTTCTTTACAGTGGCGACAATGGTAATTCAGTTTGCTTATTTTAGCTCCACAACTTTTTTGTCAAGATCTAAGACACATACATACAAACAAATTTCTGTCAAGAATAACTCAAAGTATAAGGTCGATTATACGTCAATGCCAAGCCTACCCAGATACTCCAATGTTTATATGAATTTATATTATGGTGGATATGTTTAAACATGATGCAAATGCAACAAAATTATCATGCAAAGAAAAGTAATGATTTTCCAATATTAGTTTTTAAATACTATAAAGAAATTACTTTTACTGCAAACTACTAACTAAAATACTCAAAGCCTCGGATCACATTACATCAGTAACCAATGTCTTAATTAGATATGACAACCCCATCGACTACTCCATGTATTAGACCATCCCACTTTCATTCTTTTTCTGTTTTGGGGCCAATTCTATTCCTGTTATACATCAATGATTTGGCCTATGTTGATACAGGAGAGGCAGATTTTACTTTCTTTGCGAATGACACGATGCTTCTCTGGCATGACGTGAGTACCGAGGCTCTAAATGATAAAATTACAGTCGGACTGCCTAAGATCAAATAGTGGTGTGATGCAAACTTGTTATCACTGAATATCACTAAAACTAGTTTAGTGAGTTTTAGTTGTGATATAGATGGACTGTATATAGGAGAAGACGTACTTAGCGTTTCGCCGGAGGTTAAGGTCTAGGGAGTCCATATTGACAGTAATTTAAATTTCGGGGATCATGTACAAATACTGGCTAGGAGGGTGGCTGCTCGTTGATATGCTGTTCGTTTGGTGTCTCGGGAGATTAGTAGCACTCCAGCGAGAATGGTCTATCATATCGGTATGGAATAGTGTTTTGGGGCAATACACACAACTACCTACTTAACTTACTGTTAATCTTGCAAAAGACAGCATAAGACATGTATAACTTAAACAGTAGAGAATCATGCAGGCCGTTTTTTCATTCCAAACGAATTCTAACTTTACTATCTTTGTTTATACTGGAGATGACATCTTCTACCTTAACTAAGTGATCTATTATCTTTGAGGGTATAAAAATATTTAATCACTTCCCTGTTACTAGCAAGGAAATCCCTACATTTTAAAACATCTGTTAATAGATTACTTTACTGGGTGAAAGAGCTCCAACGATCTAGGAGAATATCATCATGACTATTTTAAATGAATAAGTCTGGCTTTTTGTAACTATTTTTCTATATTATATAACAGTGTTTCTGTTTTGTTTTACTTTTTGCTTTTATTACTTTAGTTCTTAGTCAACGTTGTCATTCAGTATTTGTCTATTGTTTTATTTACTATTTACTAGCTTGCTATATTTTAAATTATTGACATGACATATTGTATAATATTATTACAGCGCTGTTTAAACAGACACTTTATATTTATATAATAGTTTACTTTAATTTAGTTAGTAGTTAAAAGTTGTTTTGTCTCTAAGATAAACATTGTCTTTGACAACAATGGTTATTTTGATTGATTTATTGAAATCACATTAGGGGGATGTGTCAACATGGTATCCCTACTTTTTACATTCTATTAACCAATGTTTAATGTTTTCAAACAAGAGGTGGGGATGGCCCATATCCAAGTACGTGGCCATTTGTTGACCACTGCTAGTGGAGGCGCAAGTTTTTACGTCCCGCATAAGGAAATATCATTAATCATGAAAAAAATCAACCTTCCAGGTTTTCACAGATATTCAAACAGAGCAATCTGTTTCATCTTTGGTTTATTCATCTCCCTATTTCTACTCATAAGCAAAAAACCCTGTAAATCTACGAAAATGGGACAAGCTGTACAAAGTCAAATTGGTTAAAAAACTTGAAATAAAAAAGAGAATCAATAAAATAAAATAACCAACAACAATAAAATAAAATAATAAAAATAATGCACATTATTAAAAGGTTTCAAGGTAAAATTCCCCCAACAACTCTTGTAATTGTTCATAAATTGTCTTGCAGTTTCCCTATAGAATCCATTACTCCTAGCTTCAGGTCATCTGATGATTTTTATATATTTATCATAGTTCATGAAACCTCTAAACACCTGCAGGCTGTCTCATGGAAATATCTTTATTATGATTCATGAAACCTCTAAACCAATCAGAACCCAGGAAATTGTCTTCATCCCATTTCTTAGGACACATTCCTTTTTTATTTTGACAGCATATGTATAGGCACGTTATCTAACCTGCACAGTTCCAAGATCATGATATGTTGCTTTTTACAAATGAAGTCAACACAGTTTCTTCATTTTTGCTAAAAATCTGTCTCACTTTATAATTAGGCTCATATGACAATGATGCTATGCTTTACTTATTTTTCGCCAGTCTTCCTAAGTCCCTCATTTTCATCAGCAACTTGTTTCATCTTCTTTACATCGGGAGGTACTAGAGTTCGCTGCTTCGATCCAGCCTTTGACTTAGAAAATAAATAATTATACAAGCAAGTCATTAGAAAATAAATAAAAAGGCATCTAACAATAAATAAGCTACATGGGGGATACATCAAGTACCTCAGTATTTTTTTACGAAAAAAAAAATATCTTTAGTTAAATCACACAATTTTCTACTCACCTTTATTATTCAAAAATACTGTTTTTTCAAAATAAAATATACTCGATGTAATCTTTTTAGAGAAGTTAGTGACATGTTCAAAAGTAAGAATGGGATCTAAAGCAACCCCCAAAAATAAAATTTTTCTGGTTTTATTAATATTAAGATGGTTAACTGGAAACTAATCGCCCACACTCTTAGGACACACATTCATATTGCCGATCAATGTTTGGTATTCTTTAGATCTTACACAAGAAAATGTGTCATCGGCATAGAGAGTAACACTACTCTATGGCAATGCAGATGTAATGTCATTCATATACTTATATATATATATATATATATATATATATATATATATATATATATATATATATATATATATATATATATATATATATATATATATATATATATATATATATATATATATATATATATATATATATATATATATATATATATATATATATATATATATATATATATATATATATATATATATATATATATATATATATATACATATATATATGGGTATATATATATATATATATATATATATATATATATATATATATATATATATATATATATATATATATATATATGTACATATATATATAGGTATATATATATGTACATATATATATATATATATATATATATATATATATATGTATATATATATATATATATATATATATATATATGTACATATATATATATATGGGTATATATATATATGTACATATATATATAGGTATATATATATGTACATATATATATATGGGTATATATATATGTACATATATATAGGCATATATATGTACATATATATATGGGTATATATATGTACATATATATATATATAGGTATATATATATGTACATATATATATATGGGTATATATATATGTACATATATATATGGGTATATATATATGTACATATATATGGGTATATATATATGTACCGGGTGGCCAACTAAGAATGGACGCCGGCCATAACTCGCTAACCGTTAATCATATAACTTGGGGGAAAAAAAATTATTAGCTAAATCGACTAACAGAAATCGCTGGAAAATATTTTGAAGTTCCGCATATGGCCGCTAGGGGCGCAACTGTTATGGTCAATCAGAAAAAGGGCTGTTTCTTAAAAAATATTCATGTAAAGGTATATTATAAATACTGCCATCGTAAAGAGTAGAAAAATTGTGATTTTTTTGTTAAGGATATTTTGCTCTATCTCGTAAAATGTAGTGGTGGGGGAAGGGCAAACATGTTTTTATTTAAATGTCAATAACTCCGTTATAAGTCAACGGAATTGAACAAACTAGGTCTCGTTTCAAAGAGCCCATCTTAACTAATAATCTGATGTAAAAAAAGAATCCGATTTGATTTCGCCGTGGTAACTAGAGGGCGCTGATTGACATCACAACAATTATTACGCATTATTTTGAAAATTTTAAATAGCACGCTATATCTCTTTTAACACAATTTAATAGAGGAGGAAATTCTCAATAAGTCAGTGCAAATTTCAGCTTCCTAACTTTTTTCAAACCGGAAATATAAATAAAACAAATATTAGGACGCTGGATACGCAACATCTCCCTAATCTGTATGGACATAGCCTACATCACAATAATTCAGTAATAATACCACAGATAATATTCAACGCAAATCGCTAAAAATTATACTAATGTTCTGAAATAACCACCAGGTGGCGCAGTAGACGTTAATAAGCATAGTTTTACTCGCAATTTTACTTTTCTCTATATTTTTTTGTAGTTTACTCTATTTTCAGTAAGTTAGATATTATAAGGTAATAAATAAGAAAAATCCTAATATATTCGACCGTTGCAAATCTCCGTCTTTCTTAAAATCGACAATTTATGCACAAGAATAACAATAAACTAAAAACATAGATAAATAATAATTCCTTAGCAATTTTCTGCTACATCAAGCAAAAAAAATAGTAGGCTGTGAAAACAAAATTGAAAGTAATACGTCAAAAAATAAACAATAGTTTCTTGTCAGTGCCTTTTAGTTGTTATTTATCGTTCTTGAATTTCCTAATAGTATTGCTATCATTTCGCGTTTTTGTCCGAGATTTTCGTGTTTTTTGAGTTTTTCTAGTTGCTGTTGTTCATGTTATTGTTGTAGTTCGTATTTTTCTTGTTCAAGATTTGTTATTGTTCGTGGTGCGTTGTGTTAAGAACAAAATGATTTATACAAATCAAGAACTATTCGACTTGATAGGTGTTTATTTTGAATGTTTGAGAAATGCTACGGTTGCTGCAAGAGTATATGCGCAGGAATATCCGCAGAGACGCCACCCAAGTAAAAAGGTTTTTCTTCGAGTGATCCAACGTTTGCGAACCACTGGAAACGTGCATATTCCCGTATATCGCAGACAACGCAGAGGACGCACCGAAGAGAATGTAATTAATGTGCTAGCGTATATCGAGTTTAATCCTCAACTAAGTACTCGAATTATTGCGCTAGACCTAGGAGTAACGCGAACCACTGTTCAAAATATACTCAAAGAACACAGGTAAGCAACGACATTGCAAATATAAACTGGACATATTTTTTAACAAAAGTCACGTGATTCTGATGTCACATAGGTCTTTAAGCCTAGAAAACCAATAATTTCTTGGAACATCAATTAAATATCTTCATCTTGTTTTAGGTTACATCCATATCACTTAGTGCTGCATCAGGAATTGACTGCTGCAGATTTTGATCACAGACTAAACCATTGTCACTGGCTTTTGGGTGTAATGAGGGAAGATCGGCAATTTCTGAGGCGAATATTGTGGACCGATGAGGCTACCTTCCAGAGCGATGGACGTGTCAATCTTCACAATACACATTATTGGTCCAGAACAAATCCACATTGGATGCGCGAAGTCCAGCACCAAGGCCGTTGGTCTGTAAATTGTTGGGCAGGGATTTTAGGCGGACGAATTATCGGACCATTTTTTTTCGATAATCCATTGAATGGTGAGAGATATCTAAGATTTTTAAGGGAGGAATTGCCGATTTTGTTGGAGGACGTACCTCTGAACGTCCGACAACGATTGGTATACCAGCACGATGGTTGTCCAGCGCACTTCGCCGTCAACGTTCGGGAATTTTTAGATGCCCACTATCCTGGCCGATGGATAGGGCGAGGCGGCACCCTTCCATGGCCAGCTAGGTCACCCGACCTAACGTGTTTAGATTTTTATTTATGGGGTCGAGTGAAAGATTTAGTTTTTGCCACCAGACCCACTACACGGGAAAATATGATTCAGCGAATAAGAGACTGTATAAATACTATTTCAGTTGCTGAACTGGAGGCTGCAGTTTTATCCACGCGAGATAGGATGCATAAGTGCATCGAAAACGATGGCCGACAATTTGAACATTTAGGGCGGCATTAATTGAATTATATTTTTATTATCGTTTCTTTCACACGTTCCATTTAAATGGCTTTCATTTCCCATTATAATGAAAATTTAATATTGCACTTATTGACTCCTACTGCGCCACCTGGTGGTTATTTCAGAACATTAGTATAATTTTTAGCGATTTGCGTTGAAAATTATCTGTGGTATTATTACTGAATTAT
>JAUTXW010005461.1:0-148441 GCA_030620095.1 Kuschelorhynchus macadamiae
AGTGTTGAAAATTTATCCTACATTGTGTCTAGTTTACAGCTTTCTTTCGTTTTGTGTTTTTTGCAGGTTTGATTTTTATTTTTTACCACTATGAATTCTCTAACTGACTTTAATTTTGAATTTGATTTTACCTTATTTGATTTGGAAGAGACTTGCCCATCCCATGATTTAATGGATTGTCATTTGTGTCAATTAAAACCGGACGCGTAGAAAAATATTTTAATGAGAACATGGATAATACTCAATCAGAAATTGGTGGTATCGATGACGCTACAATTATAAACAATTTAGTTACAATTTTTAATAATCAAAATAATGCAGTTCACCCTGAACTGATTTCGACAATAAATTTTGAAGAAATAGCGAGCTTTGGGGAATTTAATTCAGATATTAATCCAGTCAATCAATCATTAGACAGTCAGAGAGGCCTCCTCAAAATATTTCACTGTTGATGAGGAGGAAATTAATTTAGAAAATCAAAAGTTTGAAATGTTAGTCAATGATGGAAAACAGGGTGAAAATGAATTTCAGGGAGTTGAAGGTGAAAATTAATTTCAGGTAGAGCAAAATGTCTACTCACCAATTTCTGTTTCGTCGTCAGAAGATTCAACAGAGACCGTTATTGAGGTTAAAAAAATCATGGAGGAATACCAACCAGCTCCTAAATTACATTTCCACCAAAAATCGTTAGCGGTGTTCGACCAAACCTGTAACGAAATTGTAGCTAATGTTGAGGTTTACAATGTTGTTCAAAATTGCAACCATAGTCCACCAAAACCTCATCTCAATTCGTGTGAAATTGTCGAATATAAAAAAGTTCAGAACAAACGAAAACGTTCTGCTTCTGAATCTTCTGACGACGAAACAAATGTAATGGCAAATAATCCTTTTCTTGATAATTTCAATCCTAAGTATCGAACAAAATATATTGCCTATTTAGATGCAACAAATTTGTATGGTTTTGAAATGAAACAGTATTTGCCAGAAAAAAACTTTGTTTGGCTATCTGAGGATGAAATTAATGAACTTAATATTTTAAATATTTCAAATACATCATCTACGGGCTATGTATTTGAAGTTGACTTAGAATATCCTCAGAATTTACATGAAAGCCATAACGACATTCCGCTCTGTCCCGAACAATTTAAGCCATCAATTCCCAAGTATTCTAAACTAATTCCCAATTTAAACAACAAGTACAATTATGTTCTTCATTATCGTGCTTTGAAGCAAAGCTTAAAATTTGGACTTAAACTACTCAAAATACACAGGGGAATTTAGTTTACACAATCGCCATGGTTAGCTAAATATGTTGATTTGAATACTAATTTACGAAATGCTTCAAAAAACAAATTTAAAAAAAATTCGTACAAATTGGCAAATAACAGTATTTTTGGTAAAACTATGGAGAATGTCGATAACCGAGTAGATATTAAGCTAGTAACTCAATGGGAGAGAGAGCGAAACAAATTAAGTGCTAAGAAATTAATTGCAAAACCTCAATTTAAAGATTTAAAAATTTTTTCAGAAAATCTAGTAGCTATTCAACTTCAAAAGATATGTGTCGAATATAATAAGCCCATTTATGTTGGAATGAGTATATTGGATATTGCAAAAACTGTAATGTATGATTTTTATTACGGATATTTAAAATTAAAATATGGAGATAATGTACACTGATACTGATTCTTTAATACTAGAAATTGAAACGGAAAATTTTTATGAAGATATGAAGCAAAATCTGGATCAATTTGACACCTCTAACTATCCTGAACCAAATATTCATAATATGCCGATATCCACATCAGTGGTTGGTGAATTTAAGGATGAATATAAAGGTGTACCTTTAGAAAGTTTTTTTGATACCGGTGCTAAGGCATACTGTGTATAAACCAAAGATAGTTTACATAAAAAGGCAAAGGTATTCGTAAATCGGCCGTACAAAAACAATTAAACTTATCAGATTATAAAGATGTTGTGGTAAAAGGTCAAAAAGTATACTGCACAATGTAGGTTTTTAAGTCACATCTACACAATATTTATACGAATTTGATTAACAAACTAGCCTTGACATGTCATGACGATAAAAGATATCGTCTTTCAAATATCACAAAAACTTTAGCATGGGGTCCCAAAGATATTGTCCATATAGAATCAATGATTAAAAATTTATCTATTTTACAATCTGAACAAGAACCCATATCTAAAAGACGATGTTTAGAAGAAATTCGCAATAAAAGTGGTTTTGATGCACAATTGTTATCCGGTTTTGAAATTGGGAAAGGAAGTTAAAGTTGTCAAGTTTTATAAAATTTGCTTCATTGATGATCTGTTTCACTAATTTGTGTGAATATATAAAATGTTGTAACAAACAGTATTATTTAGTTGCTTTAGAACAATGACTGCTACTTCATTAGTCGTGTTAGTCTCCCTTGTTGGCAGAATACTATATGTTAATTATATTCCTAACACAATTAGAGCCGACGTGTGCATCAATAAGAATAAAAATGAAACTGATTGTTATAAGCAAATGAGAATGATTTACATAGATGGAAACTCACATTTGTTTACTTATAATATATCAGAAAATGATTTAATTGTTAATAATTATATGAAGATTAAATATTTCTTTGATAAAAAGAATATATAACTGTCATTTATTCAGAATGGATAGAATTTGTTCATAAAAAACATAATTGTAATTATGTATATTTTTATATAATATTATTGTCTCTGACTTTAATATCAATTATTTCATCTTACGTTGCTTTTGTAATGTATTTGAAAACCTGAATTAAAAGTTTTAGTATTAGATTTTTTGTAGTTTAATTTTTATCTCCTCCAACGTTAAGTAATCTCCCTCCTCCATTTAAGTGGAGGGGACAGTAGACTATAAAAATGTGCCGCAAATCATTATTTAGTTAGTTTCTATATTCTACGGTCTCATAATGTTCAGCCCTCAGAGAGTAACGTCCAATGTGTTTAAAACATCTATACATTCTATCGAAAAACAAACCATAGTAAATTCTAAACAGTACCCTTTAAATAAATCCAAATCAAAATTTGTGAATATGGGTTTGTGTTTAGAAAGTGATTTTACGCCATGTGTTGAATTTGGTGGAAACAGGAACCAATCTATTGTTCTAAGTAAGGATGATTGGAAAGACCTACTAAAATATCAGGGTGTTATAACAAATGACTTTTTCTCATCAAACGCCTTTCAAGAAACTATATTTTTGAAAAATATGTCCATTATTTTTGAGAAATTTGGTGAAATGCCAATAGTAAGGATTACAAAACATGATGATTACGTCTGTTTTGGAAATGAAACTGTGTGCAGATTATGGGAACAAATACCTTTAATCGAATACAGATTAAATATTTTACAAAAACAGCAATTTAACAGTTACTTCCACGTTTTTAAGAATAGTCTGTTTTCCGAAACCAATTGTCTTCAAAACGTATATGATACTCTGTCGCCAAGTGAAACCCCCAATAGTGAGAATGTTTGTACTATGTTGGAATTATTACTAATGCATCCACTCCAGCTCGAACAAAAATTAAGAGAAATAAAATATTATGAAGAAATCAGTAAGTTTTAATGTAACTAAAAATCAACTTCATACGATGCATGCATGGACGTTTGCATGTAGAAAATCCCGTATGTCGCCTCAAGAGTTTGTAGACCAACAAAATTTTAAAAGACGAATTGAATTATGTGAAATTATTTTAAAATCTGTTTTAAATAATATGTTAAATAGGATTATAAAATAAAACAATATTAATATAAAAAAATGTGTTTTATTGATGAATATTTTACAAAATATCCTTTTTTAATATCTAATCTAATCTTTGTCTAATCCCAATCATTTAACTAACACCTTATTTCATTTTCTTCTTATTACTTTTTCCATTAAGTATATGTCTGAATGTCTGACTTTTTGTAATTCTTTTCCGTTAAAGCCTCTTTGAATTTCTGATTTGTTTTCATCTTCAAGTAAATAGGTTGCAGGATTTATAAGTTGTAACTTTTTTATTCTAAAAATTTCATTTGACCAGTTGGGTGTGTACCCTTTAGAAAAAAATTCTCTGTGTTTGCTTATACGAACAAAGTCACCAACTTTAAATTTTTTCAAATCAGGATCAACTGTTTTCATATGAGTAAATGATGATTTCAATATATTTTTTTCATTTCCCTTATTAACAGCATTAGGTTTTTTACCAATTGTAGAGTGTACTGTATTATTGTACACACTAACAATATCAGGCAATATATCTAATCATTTATAATTTCCTTGAAGACTAAACTTTTTCCACATTTTATTCTTTAATGTTCGGTTCACTCGCTCAACGATACTTGCTTTCAAATTAGAAAAAGTACTACAGTGATTGATTTTAAACTGTTCCATTAGCTTCTGAAAATCTGTGGAATAAAATTCTTTTCCTTTATCTGTTTGTATATTTTTTGGAACGCCTTGCAGGTGTTTAGAGGCTTCTTTTAAGCCTTTGAGAATTTTTTTACATTGCTGCAGCCACCTCTTTACCAGTTTTTGTTTTAATAGGTAGTGCCCAAACGAATTTAGAAAAAGTATTGATTAACACTAATATATATCTATATCCTCTATTAAATTTATGATAAAATCTATGTCTTTACTAAAGTGAACTTTTATCACTTCTCCTTCTGGAAATGGAAACGCTAAAGTAGTTTAATCGCCGCTAATAGTAAAACAACGTCTTTTTTCACCATTCGGTAGATTAATTGATTTTGTCGAATGTCCAAGAACCATGGGAAGGATGCAAAAGTAATATTATTCTTCATTGGCATTTAGGATATGAGTTCCAAATTTATTTACCGACATACTCAATATATAATATGCAACTGTTGCTTTTTATAGAATTACTTTGGCTTCTCGTAGTTCTTCAATAATTGAGATTATTTGATTATTATGTCCAGTATGCCCGGCAACCCGAGAAGCCATTAAAAGTCTAAGTCTATCAACAAGTTCGTTGATGTTGTCCCAATATACATAGTCCGTATCTGTTTTGTTAAGTTTCAATATCCCCATTCCCAGTTTCTGCCTTGTTTGCCTATATGGAGCCTTAGGTCTACTAAATGCTTCTATGAAATTTTTTGCAGGTGTTTTAATATTTTTTGTTTTCGTTACCCCTTTGGTTTGTAAGTACGGTCCTATAATAGTTACATATTTGACTGAACCGTTACCTTGAACTTGCTCATTACGGTCGTGATTTCTGCGATATGCATTAGTTCTTGATAGAATGTCCATATACTGATCTAAGTCTTCTTTCTTGTAACCAATAGGTTCTTTTTTAAAAAGTAGTTCATATAAACCTGGAGTGCCTTTGTAGGTTAGGTTACCTTACTTTTATATTTTTATTAATAATTTCAACTGGTTTCATTGTTGGCCCTAAAAGAAATTTGTTTGTTTCCAAATCATGAACAATACCATAATTGTGATCAAATATATGTCTTGTATCCCTAACTCCTTCATCGATATATTTTCTTGGCAATTCATCAAAATCTTCCAACCAATCTTTATATCCCGGAGTGTCAACGTATTGTTGAAATGTTTGTCTAGTTTGCTCTAAAATATCAGAGATATTTAAATTCTCTACAGTACTATCACCCGATGGGGGAGTAGTTTCAGCCACTGTGCTTGTTTCTTGAATGGTAGGGAAATTACTAGTCGATGCAATACTCCTATCAAAAAATGTTGGTAACTCAGTGGGTAAAACGGGAGTTTTATGTCAGTTGGTTTCGTTTTTGCAATATTTGAAATTAATTGCTGTAGTGGTTGTGTTATCGATTGATATGTTTTTTCTAATTGGCTTTTTGAGGCTTCTGACTTTAATTGATATTTTTGTTTTACTGCTCTTCTTGATTTAACTAACTCTCTTGCTAGTCGTTTATCCATGTTTATAAGTGTATGAATGAATCGAACCTGCTTCTATATCTGCCAAAATTTAAGGGACAGTCCTTATCGATTACAACGAAACCGTAGTCTTCTTTCCAACAGTGTTCACAGAGAGCTTTAAATTCCTCAAATGTCATATCCATCATGCAATGGTCATTATATATGTGTTTTAAACTAGTTAGGTCCGGTTTAAATAAAATTAAGAGTTTGGCATTTTCACGTATAAGTCTCTTGAGAATTGATGAATAACCTTGAAAAATGAAAAAGCAATCCTTATTTTTATGTCTCCCAAATGTAAAATAGTCCCTTATAACAGTTTGATTCTGTCATGGAATGTCATCAAATATAATAACTGAATTTGGTTTAATATCGTGAGGGGATATAACATTTTCATCATCGTCATATTCAAAATAACCAATCTCTTTAATAGGTTTTAACAAATTTCTTAAATACTCATACTTGGGTTGATGTAACGATTTTGAGTATAAATAAATATTTTCCAATCTTATTCCGTTTGGATGTTCAAGTAATGTGAGAATGGACTTTGTTTTGCCAACCCCTGATTCTCCTAAAACAAGGCATCTCTTCGATTCTCCACCAAAGAGATCACCATGTTTTCTAAATGGTTTGTTTAAGATTTTTTCATCATGGTTTTTAATAGGTGAAGAAAAAGCTTGCTTTTCAATCCACATCGTCAACAATAACTGACATAACATTTTAAATAATATGTATTTATAAAAAAAACAGCCAAGTGAATTTGCTGCCCGTTTTACTATTTATAGAAGATGCTCTATCGACTCAGTTTACAAAAACTATAAAATGATCATACACAACCCTTACTCGATTACATCCAATAAGAAGAGCAAGAAGAAAGATACGGGTTTAGTAAATAAACTTATTAATAGTCTACCTGTTGAACTACACATTCCTGGTTATAACTATTGCGGTCCGGGAACAAAGTTGGAAAAAAGATTAAGTAGCGGGTATAGTGGCATAAATCCTAGACGCTGCTTGTAAAGATCATGACATAGCGTACTCGCAATCTAACGATTTATCAAACAGACACGAAGCAAATAAGGCTTGGCAAAGAGTAAAGGTTAAGGATTCATCGCTGGTTGAAAAAACTGCAGCTTTGATGGTTACAGGTATTATGAAAGGAAAAAAAAAGTTTGGTATGGGTATTAAGACATCCAAACGAAAACTCAGGATAAAAAAACGAGTTATAAAAACTCCAAAAAAAATTGGTGGATTTTTACTTTCTTTGCTTCCAATTTTGGGTGCATTCGGTGCATTGGGAGGTGGTGCAGCCGGAATTGCTAAAGCTGTTAATGATGTAAAAGCATCAAGACAATTGCTTGAAGAAACTCAACGTCATAACAAAGCTATGGAAAACGTTGCAGCTGGAAAAGGCCTATTTGTAAAGCCATATAGAAAAGGAAAAGGATTGTTCATTAAGCCCTATAAAGGAGGCTCTGTAAAAAAAAACAAAAAAAAAAAGCTCAAATAAATTTTCCGCAAAGAGCTTTAACCAACATTGATATAATGAAATATGCAAACATTTTATACCTAACTTTAGAGGTGTTTTTATGCATGATAATCTTCCACGAAAAATTAGACAAAAAGAAACTGGTATTGTTAATTTGGACAGTGAAAAAAATGATGGTTCTCATTGGGTAGCTTACATAAAAAAGCAAAAAATGTCGTGTATTTTGATAGTTATGGTAATCTCAAACCACCTCTTGAGTTGATTCAATATTTTAATACAAGTAAGGGTGTAAATATATATTACATCTATGAGGTCAAACAAAAATTTAATAACTATAATTGTGGACAGCTAACTCTTACTTTCTATATAAGCACTTGAAATAAATTATTACGGCATTTCTTAAAATTGAACAGAATGTCTACAACATTTACGCTTAGAGGGAATTCTTCTGTTTTATCATCTGATTTTAATCCTCCCATCTATTTGGATGACGAAAAGCAATATTTGTTAGGTTCCGATGATTTTGAGTCATTTATGAGTATCCCTAATATGGAGGATGGAAACAATAAAATTTACGTAGACGGTAAAGTAATTGTTATTCCGGATGGAACTGATGACATAAAAGACTTAAGTACATTGACAAATAACAAACTGCATGAAATTTTTATTATAGAACCCTCTTCGTTCAGATTAACGACAAATCGCAATACGCTAAAATACAGTATTAAATGCAGTAAAGAAATTGATTTCACAAAAGATGATTCAATAGAAAACCTTTTAGGTTTTAATAAGCGGAAAATTAAGCCTCATGAATGGAGTGAATCTGACAATGTTGTAAATCTTTCCAAGATTAATGCTATTTGTATTGATTGTAACATTTGTGTAGGTTCATTTAATAATGGCAAACCAGTTCACATAATTCACCAATTTTTTCCAACGGTACCACCAGGGTATAAAATAGCGGAGTCACCATTACCTATATTATACTTTCCAATTAGCGTTCAAACAATCAACAACATTACTGTAAAAATAATTGATCTAGACGGTCACCTTATAAATTTCAGAAACGGAACCATTAACGTAAGATTACATTTAAAAACTAACAACAATGGTTATTAGATATAATAGACCATTTGTATCTAAATTTCAACCTATTACCGTAAGTAAATCTTATAAAAAAGAAAAACCTAACCACAAAGTTAGTAGTTCCAAAAACATCAAACGGTTAACAACAAAAAACCATCAGTTTCTGAAATCGTTGGGTTTTAAAGTTTTAAATAATGGATATTTTAAACGTTAATGAAAGTCTATATGTTGACAACTCTGTAATTGGCTCTGAATTACATACCTCTCAACCATTCATTTCTTCAAAATTTGATTATAATGGTGAAATACGGATTCCAATCCAAGAATTAGACACATACACATTACCTTCAGAAAGTATTCTATATATAGAAGGAAATCTCGCTAATCAAGAAGGAAAATATACAAAAAAATTAAGATTTGTCAACAATGGTATTGCGTTTTTGTTTCGGGAAATACGTTATGAATTAAATGGAGTAACTGTAGACTCTGTAAGAAATGTTGGTTTAACATCAACACTTAAAGGATATTTATCTTTCAATAACAATGAAAGCTTAAAGCTTCACAATGCTGGGTGGTTTCCCAACAGAAATGAAGCAGACAGAATTTTGGTAGATGATAAAGGTAAATTTAATGTATCGATACCCCTAAAGATGTTACCTGGATTCTTCGAGGATTATAAAAAAATTATTTTAAATATGAAGCAAGAATTAGTACTCATCAGAGCAAGTAATGATTTAGATGCTGTGCTCTTTATAGATGACACGGAACCCAAAACATTAGAATTTCCTACTCCAAAAGTCACGATTGAAAAATTGTATTGGAAAGTGCCACATATCGAGGTAGATATTCCCCAACAACTTGCCTTAACGAAAATATTAGAAACAAACAAGAAAATATTGTTAGGATTTCGAAGCTGGGAATGTGTTGAATATTCCGAATTACCTGAAGCAACGCGTCATACATGGCCGGTAAAAACAACTAGTAAACTGGAGACGCCTCGTCATGCTGTTATTGCCTTCCAAGTAAATCGAAAAGGAAAATTAAAAAAGGACAATTTGATAACGTTGACCTAACAAACATAAGAATTTTTTTAAATTCTGAGAGATATCAATATTACGATTTATATTTAAATTTTAAAGACAACAAATTTTCTGCTCTATATGAAATGTTTGCCAATTTTAGAAATTATTACTATGGATTGACAAGTGAACCAATTTTTGCGCCTGAAAAATTTAAGACAACTTCCCCTATTTCACAAATTGATTGCTCTCATCAGAAGGAATCGCTTCAAAGTGGTTCTGTAGTTATAAAAGTAGAATTTGAAACAAATAAAAATATTCAAAAAAATACCTCTTTTTTTTGTCTCATCCTCCACGATAAAATATTTAGCTATAATCCTCTAACAAAAATAGTTAAACAACTTTAATACGCATGCGTGAGTTTTAACATTTATAGCATGACACAAAGAAATTTCTTTCATTATAGATTATATGCATCGGTTAATCATTTTTCCTCACAAATTACAAAAGTTAAAGAAACAGATAGAAGAATACCAATTAAAATTTGAAATGGTAAACAAATTTCAATATTTAAAGATATGAAAGTAATTGTAGATATACAAGGATTTAAAGTGGAGAACAATAAGTTAATTGTTAAAGAATTGGCAGCATACGATGGGTTTAAAATCAGCCACCACATATTTAAAGCGCCCTTTCCTATGAATCATTTACCATCAAAACTATACAGCAACGCTATTTGGCTAATGAACAATTATCATTGTATCGATTGGGATGAAGGATTTACTCCTTATCATAGATGTCGAGATGTTATCAAAAATTTAACCGAAAAAGTCGACTTTATCTATGTTAAGGTTGAAGAAAAGGCGGAGTTTGTCAGAAAATATTCTCAAAAACCAGTTATTGAATTTGATGAAAAATCCATGTTTTTGTGCATTAGCAAATGTTTTTCATTTGTATAACTATTTTTTTATGAAATAAAACGATTAGTTTTAAAATAATTTGTTTTATTGGTTAAATATTTCCTTATACATAATATGTGTTCGCTTAGCTCTAATTGTTTTAAATCATGTATAAATTTTCTTTCATTTTTACTTTTAAGAAAATCTATACATGCCTTAGCAGCTAGTTCACATAATTCTGCATGTTCCATATAGCGCAAATAAACAGAAATGTTTTGAGCTTCTCTGGTTTGTCCGTCAAACGCATAAAACTCAGAGCAAGCTTTAGACATTATGAATTCTTCATACATTTCTCTAACAACTTCCTCCATAATTACACTAAAAGTTCTTCCTCTTTTAAAATGTCTTTCACTAGAACGGGATCTTCAATATATTTTTTCAATTTAAGAAGATGATAACCAAATCCCAATCCCCTTATGTCATGAATAAGTTGTATTAAATCTAATGTTTCACAATATTTGTCACATGCAGATGCAGCACTCGCATATTCATTCGATAGTTTCTCGTAATAATGACACCATTGTGGTCTGCTTTGCATAGAATCCTAACAATAAGAAAATGATAACAAGTAAACTTCTTTACTTAACTTTTTAACAGCTTTCACTAACTTGCACATGACCATAACACCTTTTTATAGATCGCGGTGATCCATCTGTACAGTCACCCTCTTGGTTATGATGAGTATAACACGGTAAATTAAGAGGAATATATTTTAGATCACCCACCGGAATGTCCCTCATGGCGCCGTTAGCGCTAAACAAATAACTTCACCAACACGTTCAATAATATCTTCGGTAGGTGCTGTATTCAACGAACCCATCTGACTAAATTGAAGAGATGAAAATGAATTGATCTGTTGGTTTGGCTGCTAGCACTTAAAAAAAACATCTCCCTCTAGATGCACACGTAAGAGTGGGGAAGGCCAATCAGAATCAAGCAGAGTCAAGTAGGCGTGGCAGGGACAGGCGCGGGAAGTGGGAGACCAATGAAAAAAGTGGTGGGGGGAGCGAGACTACCCCCCCCCAATCCCCTCTACTTTTAGGAGGTAGCCATTTTATTCTTTCAAATAGTATTAGTACCAAATTTTCAACAGTTCATGCTACATTGATTTATGTGCCCAACTTGTAATAAGTAGTAGTAAATTCGAATAAGTAGTTGTTCACCCTGACTTTTTTTTATTTTATGAGGCCCCCATTTTGATCCAGCATAATGGATTCGTAAGAAGATTGTACCAATTCATGCTTGAATCAGAGATTTTTTACTTAAAATGTGAAATTAATATACTGATTAGTTTTATCAGAACTTTTTAAACATTTTAATAGGGCGCTATTTTGTTCTACAATCTTGTGTTTACCAAAATTTTACGCATTCTAAATAAATCTAAAAAAGGCTGCTATTTTGTTCCGCCCTATTAGATCATTGCATTCTTGTATCGGTTAATCCAATAAGAAGTTTTATTACATTGATTTTTTAAACATTTTATAAGACCGTCATTTTGTCCCGCTATCTGGAATTTGTACCAAAGATTTACCACTTCATTCCTATATCGCACTTGACTGTTGTGCAAAATTTAAAATCAATCGAATAGGTCGTTTCCTTAGAACTATTTTTTAATATTCTGCTCGGTTATCTGGAATGTGTATCAAAATTTTATCAGTTCATTCCAAAAGCATACTTAAATTTTGTGTGAAATCTGAGGTCAATTGATATGTGTTTTTTTAATATTATTCCATCCCTATAAATAATAAGATCCTTAATTTTTGACCAATTTTTGAACTTAATGCGATAAGTATTTTATTAGCTTTGCCGCGAACAGATTAACAGACATACTAACCAACATCGAAAAGCTTGTTTTTCGCCATCTAATGACTTTAAAACCTGAAGATCTGTAAAAGCCTGGAAAAGCGATTTTTTCACGAGAACTTCCTTCTTACGAGGGAAGTGCAAATTCACAGGAAAACTGTTTATTCTCGTGAAAAGGAAATCATACCTCGACGCCCATATTTTTATTTTGAATCTATAAGTGGTCGATTTAACCGAAGGATCGTTTGTGCCAGCATCGTGTCAGGACAATTAGTTAAGTAATCAAATGACCATATCCGTAATGGGCTATCCCGATCGTCCGCAGATGTAATTAGTATTAATACTTTAAGCTAGCACGGTAGTAATATGGCACATTATTATTTGATGTGTTACTAGAAATTTAAGAAAACTTTATGATTAGAACCTTTAGTCTTCTAGCTTTAAGTCTTTAGCTACATTCTCAAGTAATCTTCAAGTTAAAGTTTCTATTGAAATTAAATTGTAAGTTCGGAAGCTACTTTTTAAAGAACTGCAACCATTATTTTTTTTCACTTAGTCTATTTAAATAAAAATATTCTCATAACATTAAAAGTAATTCAAAGTAAACCATAAAGTAGCATACTCCCATCGTGATATGAAATAATGCGTACGAATTGTTGTTGCTTGTAGTAGGTAATTGGAAAAAATCTCCTCCATCCTTTTCAAAGTTCTTTTTTTAGCTAAAAATTGTAAATATTTTCTCTTGAGCACAATTAACCCCTCCCTTTATTTGGTATACATTCAAACTGGTGGTTGATCGTTATCACACGTAGACGTGAGTAAAAAATCTAATGAATTATTAGAAAAAAACGAAGAGGAATTTAATAAGCAGCTAAAATGCTTATATCGGAAATAGTTATAGAAAAATGAAAAAATTAAATAAAGTAAAAGAATGAGAACTAAAAAGACGAATAAAAAATTTAAATGAAAATAGAAAATTAGTCGCCCGTTGTAGGCTTTCAAAGTCACTTGTATATATGTATATGTAAATTAATGCCATTATTGTTTTAAGTGTTTCGAGGGAAAAAACTACTCCAATTTAATTACGTGTCGTATATTGTACCATGATTATAGTTTAGTTTTTGACACAAGGTTCCTTATCGTTTGAAATAGCCTTGAAAAAGACCAAATATATGGTCGAAACGTCGGCAACTTCATAGTTAAAGGAGCGTTTATTTATTCTCCTAAATCCGAAAATCAAATTTTTGAAAATAAAAAGTGTAAAGAAAGAATCAACTGCGTTTGTAGGAATGAATCTCATATACCAAATATATTTTTATACCTAGTGATTGTAATAATAACAACCTCTGGAAAATATGCTTTAATAAGCAAGAATTAACATAAAGTGACATTAACTAAGACATATTGATAAGGTAACTTAAGGTATTTATAGAAGATATAAGGTATAACATTCTCCCCACGTTTATTTTTGGACATAGTCATCCAGGTATTTGGGAGGTTTTCTAATTCTAGTACAAGGCTGTTCTTGCATTGTAATTGTCGGACTTGACGAATTTCTTCTCTCTGAACATAAAGTTTCATCTGTGTGTTGACTTTTTTTATTTGGTTTTTCTTGATGTAGAGCAACATTCTTGGTAGACTGACGACCTGAAGAAGTTTGCGTTTCTTCTAATTCTAGTGAGTTATTTAGAGGAATTTGATCTTCTAGAATATGTTGGGATTCTAAAAGAGACTTCTCTCCTGGCGGCGCCAGATATTTTAGCGAAACAGTTGACTTTCGGTCATCTGCATGACAAACAAGTGTGTATTCTGGATTCGCCTCGATTATGTCTACTTCTTCAACTAATGAGTCATATTTTGTACTTCGTACATGCTTCTTCATAAAAACTTTTCCTGATTCTGTGAGCCAAGAAGGTAAAGCTGTGTCATTAGTAGACTTCCTAGCATGATTAAACATTCTTTCATGTGGAGTACTAGTTAGTAGCGGTGCAAAGAAGAGATCTAATTGAATAAAGAACATCATCTAATACTTCTTCCTATTGCTGAATGTTAAAATTTTTTGATTGCAAGGCTAAAGTAACAGTTTTCCAAATAATTCCATATTGTTCGGTTTGACCACTTCCTTAAGAATTATATGGCTTTGATCTGCTAGTTGCTATGCCTTTGGAATGTAGATATGATTTTAGTTCGCTTGACATAAATGATGACCCTTGGTCTGAATGATTCCAGGCATTCCAAACAGACAAAACAAGTTTTCAAGACATTTTATTAGGGTGTTCGACATCATATCTGGGCATGGATAAGCAAATGGAAAACGGGAATATTCATCAATAATAGTAAGAATATACTTATTTCTCGATGTAAAAGAAAGTGGTCCCTTAAAATCCATACTTATTCTTTCAAAAGGTGAAGTAGCCTTGATAATAGTCCCAGTATTTTTGATAAACTGAGGCTTGAGTTCTGCACAAATACGACAAGATGCCGTCATGGTCCGTACATTTTCAACTGAATAGGGCATGTTTCGAGATCTCACCCAGTGAACCATTCTTGTGATCCCAGGATGACATGAAGCTTGATGCAAATCGAATAAAGTTTTGTTCCTGTTAGAACTACAAACTCGAGTAAAAGTGTCTGCTGCAACCTTGTCAGTTCTAGGCCTATATATTATGTCATAACTGTAATAGGAGAGCTCAAGACGTCATCTGAGTATCTTCTCGTTTTTAATTTTGCTGCTATGTTGTGTATTCAACATAAATAATACAGATTTTTGATCTGTGATCATGTGAAAATGACGACCAATTAGGAAATGACGCCACCTCGTCAGTGCTTTGACAATGGAGTATGCCTCTTTTTCCACTGATGAATGACTTCGTTCACTTTTATTTAAAGTTCTGGAGAAAAATGCTATAGGTCGATCTGCTTAACTTAATGAAGCTGCAATAGAGTGATCCGAAGCGTCAGTCTCAACAACTAATGGAATTCCGTCTTCTATCGAAATAATAGCGGACTTGGCAATATCTGATTTTAGCTCCTCAAAATCTTTTGCCAGTAGACTAGGCAACGGAAACGTCTTGCAGAAAACTAGTCCGTGAATCTTTTCGGAAAAGCGAGGAATCCATTTTGAATAATGTGCAAACATCCCAATAGCTCTTTTTAATGATTGAGAATGTATCGGCAGTGGGAGTTTCATCAAAGGTTCAAGTCTGTTTGGATCAGGTTTTAGAGTTTTGTTTTCTATTAAATAACCAAGAAGTTTTATTATTTCGTAAATTCGTACCACTACGTAACTTTACCAGTTTAACTCTATATCACACAATTCTTGCACAATTCTTTAGTTGTTTAGTTGTCATGGCAATTAGATCTGGTCCAACTTTGAAACCTTTTTAGTGAATGCGGAGGGTGTAAACAGGTAGTTTGATAAAACGGTTTAAAAACTCTCGACTTATTTAAAAATCAAGAGCATTGTATCATTAATTTGTATGGCATTTTAAATATTTAAGACACCAATAACTTCTAATGTTAAAAAAAACTTTACAGTCGCGCTTTTATTCGGCGATATGAAGACTTGTTATCTCAGGTAGTTCTTAAACGTCACAGCGTTCCATAACCATTGTTAGATAAGGATAAAAGTACGAAATCCATTGAGTTTAAATGGATACTATATTCGTCCATATGTCAAAGAATATGAATTGGCAAAATTAATCAGGCAGCCGTTTGACGCATCATATCGTGGTTAATCAGAAGCGGATTTTAGAGCGACCGCATTGACTATTTAACTGGCTTTTATATTTACCTAATATTGACGAACTTGTTGAATAGTGATATTGGCAAATACAAATTTTATATGTAGGGATAAAAATAATGAATAACATAGCAAGTCTTCTCTTACAATTCGATAATTAATAAAATAAACTTGTATCGCCCATTCTTTGAATCTTTTCGGCTGCCAGCACTTGATCAAAATCAAGTGTAAACTAAAATTGTGTTAATTTAAATTTGATAACCATCATGAAACTTACAAATAAATGAGGTTAACATAATACGAGATCAATAAGGATTATTTATCCTTTTTTTTTATTATACTGTCTACCAGGTTGACTAGATCATATTGGTTCATTTATTCTTCGCATATTAAGTATTAAAATCATGTGCGACTAAACTAATCTCTTTTTAAGCAGGGGTTCAATAATCATCACAAGAACATCGAATATATCTGTGTTGTCTAGAATGAGGCAAAAAGTATTTGAGAAAGCGACGCTCTACTAGCAAATCTGAGTCTATTTTTTGTGTTATTTGGCCGAAAAATATATGCTAAAAACGTTAAAATTCTTATAGATGGAAAAAGGAGAGCTAAAAATGTAATATTATGGATGTAATATGAGTTTTAATAAGCATATATGGCATTATATTAAAGGGCATACGTAAGATTAAAATTGTTATATATTAGTCATCACGATTTATTTAAAAAACATTCATGTGGCTCCCTTCATTTCCCCTTTTTAAGCAGGGATATGGTATGCATGAATGTTTAATTGGATTTCAAAAGGACAGAACACAAACGTACACAATTTTTGTCTATGTTTAATATATGAAGTAACCGAAGCTTTTAAAAACTAAGTGGGACCAACTGGTTTAGGGCTTAGGTGAAGGTTAATACACGTCGTGTTTTTAACGTAACATATTATATTTTAAAATCCTTTCGCATTTATAAAATAAAACATGTTTAGATCGTACGTGTGTACTTTCATAAAATAAATACTACATTTATAGGAACGTAACACCAACCCTTCATAAAATAGTTGTTTTCGGATTTTGAACAAAATTTTAACTATTACTATTAACATTTATTTGATAGGGAATAGGTCCTGTAGCGATGTTTTTGATTGTGTTATTTGGCACTATGTATTATTAACTTTTAATACTTTTTTTTTCAAAGAATTTGCAATTTAAACTGAAATATATTAAACTTAGGCTAAATCAACAGTTAAGAGAAATGGTAAATTAAGTTTTAAAAATGATAAGCTTTGTGTGCAAACTCTCTAATTTTTACGCAATATTTGGTCCTTTGGATAGAACCAGCACTTTGCTCTAAATATTTAGTTACCACATTATTTCTGTATCGTGGGATCCGTGGGACCTGAACCAGCTTTAGGAGTAGCCCACGAAACGGCCAAGAGCGCAATTTTGAACTTGGTTGAAAAATAGGCTAATTTCTATTGGCTTGGACTGCCAGGTCTGTCCCTTGCAAAAGCAGTTATCTCCCTTCCTATGAAGAAGAGGATAACAAATAATCTGTTAAATATAAACAGAATTAAACTCAAAACAGCAATAGGCCTATACACTGGCCATTGTGGTCTAAGACATCACATGCACAGGATGGGGCTTGAAGACGAATCAGAGTGCCGCCTATGTATGGCGGATGACTAGACAGCCAGCTATGTGCTGTGTGAATGCCCGACAGATGTCAGGATAAGGTTCTCCATATTCGGTACAGATATCCTGCTGCCCGAGGACTTGAAGAATACTTCCTCAAATGCAATGATGAGACTCAATGAGGATATAGAGTTGCTTGGGGAAGTGTAAACATAGGTGTGAGCCACAATAGACCACAGAGTCGTAGTGAAGGGTCAGTTGGTTCCACTCGCTTTTAACCTAATCTAACCTATGGGTTTTTTAAGACATAAGGGTTTAAACCAAACAATTATAATGATGAGTGTTAAAAAACACGCAGAACAAATACATCCAAACAACTACACTTTAAAATATTAAGGTTAGAAAATATTAAGGTGGAATTCTAATCTTAATATTTTAAAGTATAGTTGCCTAAATAAATTTGTACTATGTATTTTTTTACTTTTATCATTATAATTGTTTGGTTTAAACCCTTATATTTTGAAAACCCCTTAGTGAGATTGACATATGCGTACCTTTGTTTTTGAGAATGGTTTGTACCGAGCCGCGTAGAACTTGATTAATTAGAATAAATTGGGGAGAAAAGGATATCAATTGTGTTTCTCAATTATAATATACAACTCCACCCAGAAGAAAAACTCAATCCAATATATTATATTGGTTACACAAACATATGTTTTATTATGTCATGTTTGAGGCAAACGTATCTTTTTTGTACTTAGGCACACTCATTGCATATTATTCTTTGTGAGGCTATTCAACAACGTAACTTAAAACGTAAAAAGTGCAGATTAGGAGAATATATAGTAAAGAAGTGCTAGTTATGACATTTTACATATTTTTTTTTTCTTTTTGCTTCCCATTCTATGTGCTCTACAATGTCTAATAATAACAAGATAGCAAGGAGGGAAGCAGTTTTCTTTAGCACTTCTGGAGCGAAATCATAAAAGGATTTATAGCACAACTAACTCAAAGCCCGCTACCACTATTCGTTGATTCCTCCATTGATTCATTCGCCTTTATAGTGTGGTGGTTCCGGTTCATTCGTTCGATTCCTTACGCGGCGATGTAGCTTTTTGGGCAAACAATCAAGTACGCTTTCACCTCGACGAACCATTCGTCCGAACCTAGTCTTTTGTTTCTTGCGTTTTTTCAAACATTGAATAGCCCGCTAATCACTATTCGGTTCAATTCGTTGAATCATTTCATTCATTCGATGGTTCATGGGCGAATCAACGAATTGATGAATATTCTATCCACACTATTCATCAATTTTTATTACATACCTTTGAATATTAAAAAAAAAAACACAAAGAAAAACAAAAGAGTTTCCAACGAATGATCCAACTACATCAGAGCCTACTTGATTATTCGCTCAAAAGACGGTATCGCCGCGCAACGAATCGAACGGATGAACTGGACCCTCTACACCATTTGGACGAATGTACGAATCACCGAATCGTGAGTAGGTTTATTTGGACCGATTTGCCGGTTCGAATTATTCAGTCGATTTATCAATTCATATGAATGAACAAATTAGCAAATCTGTGAATTTTTACTTAATATGTTCGCATGGATATCATACGTTTCAATATTTTAAAATACACAAAAAACAAAAGGTTTGATGCGGACGAATGGTTCGCCGAGGTCAAGGCCTACTTAATTATCCATCCAAAAGATGGAATCGCCTCTCAACGAAACGAACGCATGAACCGGATACTCCACACCGGCCGAATGAACTAATGGAAGAATAGTGAGCTAACAGCTAAATAGCGGGCTAAACTCACGAAATCCCTGCGAACGAATTAAATAAAAATAAGATGAATATCACCAACTCGTTCATTCAGATGAATTGACGAGTCGAATGTATGAAAACGAATCAACGAATGGAAGAATAGTGAGTAGCACGTTTTACACATAGAACAATTACAATTGTCTGAACAATTTCTAGTACGACAATAGGTACATCTACTGTGAACCAGCCAGCACTTACCCAAATAAAACATGTATTAATCTTCATACCTATTCTATAATCACCAGCGCTAACATAATAATATTTTCCCTAATAAATCAAATAATTTTAGTCAGGAAATAAATAGTTTCCTAGATAAATGTTGTGTTTGCGTGATCGAAATTTTATTGTGGCTTAAAGAGGTAGAAAATGATTTCTTGGGGTAAATTGGAATTGAACAGGTTATTTATTTTCTTGAGCAGGGAGTAATTCACAAAAATAATTGTTCTCCTACTAGATTTTGACACATATGTAATCGCGAAAACTTGCTTTCATTAGTTAGATTGCAATGAAAAATGATAAAAAAAGTTTAATTTATTAAAAGTAACGTTAATTACTAGGTAACCTATTTTCGTGAATTTGTTGGATGCTTTTAGTATTTGACTTTGTGAATTTTTTAATATGATATATTATTACTCATTTAAATTTTTAGACAAAGTATATTAGTAAACTTGCATGAAGAGAAACGGACAAATATATCAAATTTATTATATTTTAACCTCTCCAAATAATAGCCAATAAGATGCATTTTTAATACTGTATATAGGAGGGGAAGTATGGGACTCGCAAGAATTTTCGAAAAATAAAATCAAAAATAGAAGTTGGGTTTTTTTGACGATTTAGAGTCCCTAGATTACGAAAAGCATATTTAAGAAAAAGTTTATGAGATCTGTACATTTGCGTGTATATGTATTTGCAAAAAAAATGTCCAACGATAACTTGAGAATGGTCAAACCCATTCGTTTCAAATTTATACTAAAAATAGACTAGGTTAGAGTCTCGCGAAGATTAAATTTTGGATATTATGGTTGTCGATCTTCGATATTTTAAGGGGTATAAATACTCAACAAAATTTAAAATTTGAGATGGCACGAACCGTTAATAATCAAACTGAAATCAGAAATAGTTGGAATAAATGTTCTGACATTGAAAAAGGCCAAACATATAAAAATGTATTTCAGGAGCATTTATTTTTGTTTTATGTATATAGTTTTTTAGCTATACAGAGATGCCTTAAGAGGGTGAAACGGATACCCTAAAATTAAAAAGAACATATATTTTAGAAACATTTTAATTGCTTAGCAAACAGTCAAATAAGTCAAATTTGTTGAATCACATTGTATGTTAACACATTTTTAACCTTTCTACAGAGAAGCTCTGAAATAGCCGCCACAAAAAGAAAAAAGCTAAACGAGCGTTTAGCATTTTAACAAACTGCGAAAGACGTCAGATTGCTTCTGTTTTTCTCTTTTTCATTATACAGGGCAACCTGATATGGAGTCATGAAGCAGTCCCCAGAAATCGTAAATATTTTTTCATTTAAAGCGGTTGCATTAAAAAAACAAAGGATGAAACATATCAAATTTCTTTTGTCTCTTTGTGTATAAAACGTTTTTCAACTATAGAGAGTCGTCCTAGAGAATATAAGAGTTCCTTAAAAGACTGTAAGAGTGGATAAATTTGTTTTCTTTTCTTACATATTTTTTTTATATGGGGTTAATCTGTTGAGCTTAACAATGTATTATATTTATCGCATATAAAACCCAAACTGAGATAACCGTTGATTTACATACATATATGGGGAAGTATAATACGTATGCTAAAACATATTTTTTAATTTTCCGTTCGTGTTGAAGTTAATTTGAAAATTATTTAGTACTAATTTTTCAGTTTTATTTCCATATTTCAAGGTAATATGATGTTATTGAAAAATAACATTGTCCTTTTCAAGAAGTCATCGATAATGGCAAGATAAAATTATGTCAAAGAAGAAGAGTAAGAGTAAAACAAATTGACAATAAAGTAAAGATCTTCAAAAAGAAATAAGTAAATTGAAAAAGCAAAGTCACTAGTCCGATGGCAGTTTTTAGTAATAAGATAGCAATTTCTAGAATAAGAATAAACACGTTAAAATGGAAGTGAAACAGGTTGACCACAAAGTACACTATTTTGACAAGTAAATAAATAAACTGAAAAATTAAAGATTCACTAGTCCTAGTGATGAGTATCAAAAACGGATTTGAGGCAGTTTCAAGTAGATACGAAAAAGTTTAGACGATAAGTCCCAGAAACAGCAAAATAGACAAATGTAATGTTTCCGTTGCTATAAAACTGGACATATACAAAGAGATTGCCGAGTACGACTATCCATGTCTCCTTCTAGAGAACCTATTTATAGATCATTAAGGAGATTAAGGCAAACTTGGCCTGACTTCAGTAGCGACTATTAGCCAGTGTTAAGGGGAAAATGCTGGCATAACATGATCGTAAACACCAGAGCAGCGGTTTCTTTAGTCAAAAGAATCTCATTGGCCATGGAGAAGTAAAGCTAGATAGTAAGCATCTGTGGATGGATACATCAGTCTCAAACTGCTTGGCTCTACTCTACTACATCATTAAACAATCGATATAGAGGATGAATTTATGCTCGGAGTGGACTTAATAAAGATCACGGATTTTCATTTAACCTTAAACTAAACATTATAAAAATTGGAAACGAAAATTACTCAAATGAGTAATCAAACGTTTATGTACGTGGGCTAGAAATAAACAAACACGTCACCCTATATCCACAAGGGCCTTCTAGAAAGTTATAGCAAATTCGTAATGCTTACAAAAAAAGGGGCATTGGCGAATGAATTAGTCTCATAATAAATTCTGTTAGTTATATTATACTGAATGTTTAATAAAGTTAGTGTTATTTGTTAAAGAAGTGTTTATTATAAAGTGAACCCGTAACAATATAAAGTTAATTTATAAACATATATATACTTTGTTTTTTTTTAAATTAATTAATTACAATTTGCAGATAATCGTGAAAGTTATTATTTTTTCTACTACCTTGTAGTTTAGTTGTAAACTAGTAAGGTTCGCAAATTAAAATAAAATTAAAATAAAAAAATAAATCTAAATGATATTTATTTTAGTATATTTAGAAATTGTATTCTAATTAATTTAGAAGTAATATAAGCAAAACAAAGGAAGTAATGCTTCTTAATTTTATAATATTTTTCTCCTGCAATTAAATAATTGATTTGTTGGTAACTCTATGAGAAAATAGATAATTCCCAGTAAACCATCACTGCTATATACGTACAATTCTACACATGCAGCTCATTAAATTTCTTGCATTCTTTATTTCCAGTAACTAATATGTTTTATTGTAGTATTTCTTGTCTTCAAAAGATCATTTCAAATGTTATTAACATGCCTGGCATGCATGCGATTAGTTTCCGTTGCTCTTGAGTAAAACATCTAAAATCTCGACTGTTTTAAATCAGCACACAACACCCATTCAATATTTTGAAAATCCAGAGCAGAGGCGGCAGCTGTGGAAAGTCGCACGGGTATTCATTACAAGTTTTTAATTAAACTAAATTGCTTGTTGGAGTAATGTTCGGTGTTCGCGTGACCCCAGCTTTATTGTGGTTAAAAGCAGGTGGAAGATGATTTTTCGGGTTACGTAAATGGTAGGTACAAAAGAGATTGTCTGTTTTCATAGAGCAGGTGGTAGTTAGTAGGATTAATTGCGCATTGTTTTAACTAATTCTTTTTATTTACCCGCTTAAAGTAATTAGCGTGAAAAGTAAACTTAACTGTACGTACTTATTTGGCCTTTATACTAATGCTGTTAGAAATTACAAATGGTGTTCGTACAAAGGCTATTATAAAATGCATTTTTTTGTTTATCTAAAGATGAAATACTGCTTGTGGGTTTTAAAGATTTCTGTCACGCTTGTTTCTTTTTGAGTGAAATTAATATACCGGGTGACCACGGACTAATGTACTCTCCCCTTTCTAGTTTGTTTTTAAAATATCAGTTTGAAATTTTCTAGGCATGTTTGGGACACTATTTATTCCCTTTTAACTGACGATTGACAATTTCACCATATCATCATCTATGGATTTTCAAACGAAAATCCCCACATTTTTATTTACATTCCCACAAAACTTAAAGTTATCTAAATGTCAATTTTTAGATTTTTGAAACCGGATAAAAAATGGCGGAGCATTTATTTTATTTTGCTTAGTTGGCCATGCTATAAAATTTAATGCAATTTTAGGTTTCTAATAATTGATTATTAGCGTAATGAAAGAAAAATGCTTTTAAAACCAGAACTGCCTTAATTTTGTTGTCATAAAGTAACATTTTAGCATTATTTATAAAAAGAAAAAAAATTTAGATTTTTCGGACCCATTTATTTTAAAAACCAAAATAGCAACAACATCTTTTTAATGCATTTATTGGTAAAAACTGAATTGCTTTAAAAATAATTTTTAACAATTTGTTAAAATGAACCATAAGTAACGATATAAAGTTATTTTATATCAAGAAAATTTAGTTACTTTTCATACTAGATGCAATTTCCCTTAAGTGATACTACCAATTACGCCTAAATAGGAGCCTAAAATGACATTGATATTTGTGACATGGCCAACTAAGCAAAATAAAATGACATTTAAACAATGTTAAGCTTTATCGAAATGTAAATAAAATTTAGCGTTTTCATTTAGAAATGCATTCATACACTTCCCGTTAAACTGCAAATGAACAAAACTCTCAAAGATGGCTTAAAAGTTAACAAATAGTGTCCCATATACGCTTACAGAATTTCAAATTAATATTTAGAAAAATAAAGACAAAGAGTGGGGCATACATTAGTCACCCGGTATATATACAGTGAGGACATAAAGTCTGTCACCCCTCGTCTAACTTAACAGCAGTTCTCATATGGTGACCAATAACAATGTTAAATTTGATTTTCTGATACGTGGTTTCATGCTGCATTTTTTTCCACCAAGTGCAGCAATTAAATACCGTTACTTCGATTGCACTAGGCACCTTCAGGGATCTTTTCTCTACAAGATTTGAACACTGAATGAGCTCGAAGAGATTCAGGCTAGCGTTTACATCTGATCTGTGCTCGCCGAACCGTGTTATGATCGCTTTTCACGTATGATCTGGACCATAACTCGTATTTCTATTCAAGTTTTTGGTTTATTTAAAAATTTCAATAGATTCTTTAATTTTTTGTTTTTAAACTTCTGGAACCGATGCAAGAACCTTAGTTTCTTTCACATTTATAATATGGCCAGTGATATGCTGGTGTTCAGATACAGCAGATTAAACAATTGGTTTCTTTTTAATACATCGTTCATGTTCCTTTGTAGCAGATAAAGGCAACGCCACAGTCGCCATGGGCAGAGCGGAATACATGGAAAATGTAACTTAACTTTTGGACAACAATACCTATAACGTTATGCTGACAGAGCCTACAAGTAGAATAGGGAGATGTATCTTCATTCTGATTAATGCATCCAGTCTACCACCAGTCAAAAAGAAATCACAAGAACAATGTACCACTTCGACCGATCGCCAGGGCAATAGACTCGCCCACACGCAAATTCGGTAAATATCTTTCAAATTGTCTTAATACATCTAACTGGAAAAACAGATTGTTTTATAAAACTCTACCCATTTTATGGAAAATTTAAGGCAATCCAATTGTATCTCGAAGATATTTTGGTAAGTTTCGATATAGAATCAGTATACACAAATGTACCTGCCAACGACTCAATTTCCATTAGGTATATCAGAGATATTGGATCATACTAATCTTAATAATAACTGAACAGATCTAGTGGAAGCTTGTCTTACCTCTACTTATTTCATTTTTCAAACTTTTTGTTAACAAACTTCAGGGGCAGCTATGTGATCTCCTCTATTACCGGTGATATAGAATATCTTTATAGAGGCCTTTGTAAATATTGCTTAACATCCGCTCCACTAAAAACAAAACTTTAGTTCAGATATGTAGATGATACTTTTGTTGTTTAGCCTCATCTCCTCATAGTCCTGCATCACCTTAATCAACAACATCATAATATTAAATTCACAATAAAAATTAAATGTAATGAAACGATTCCCTTTCTAGATGTATTTATTCAAAAGCAAGAAAAATGACACATTAGAACATTCTGTATATAGAAAATCGAAGCATACAAATGGATACTTAATTGTAAATCCCCACTACCATCCAGCGCAAAAGAATTCGGTGATTATCTCACTAGTATTTAGAACCATTGAGATTTCTGATCAGGATGCTCTGAGAGGGAATGGCTATTGCACTGAAGATATAACGCGGTCAATTAAAAGATATAATAAGCCAACTCCACGAAAGGAGAATGAGGGCACTACAGACAAAATACAGACTACCTCGGCGGTCCCACATACGTGCAATCTTCAATACACAAAAGAAGATTGAAGAATGCTTGCGGTCACTGAAAGATATTGTACCTTTTCAACAGATGAAATATATAAAATTCCTTCCTCCAGTGGAGAAATGTATGTGGGAGAAACAGAACGCTTAATATCACATGGGGTAAAGATCCCTGAGAATGCCTCGTGCAATCAAAGGCAAAACGTCGGATACATTTTTCAATTTGATACGGTCTAATCCCAAGGAACCATGATTTCTTAATTGACCAAAGTTGTGAAAGCTTCCGTTATATGTATTAAAGTAGTTTCTAGTTGATTTTTACCTTTACAAAAAGTATTATGACTCTATTGATTTATGTACATTTGAATATTTAGTACCTACAGGTATTCAACAAATTGGCGACTTGATGGTATTAAAACAAGAAAATAGATCGTTGAAAAATTATTTCAAATTGCTAAACTTACTTTTATGATAGCCTAGGTGCGGTAAATTTTTACGGCGAAAATTTTATTTTAGGAGAAATTAAAAGTTACGTTAAAATACTTAACATTTTTATATTTTTTAAAACCGTTATCGTCAAGTAACTTAAGATGCAAAATTATATAGGGGTATACAATATAAATAAGCTGTTCTTCTTTTAAAATATTTGTTTTACATCAAGAATTAGATGTATTTTTGGCACTTACAAAACAGTGTTATTTAATATTTTTATACTACAGTCAGGTATTTCAAATCAGTAGCTATTTAGGTGCTCTCTACATAAAGAATCTATGCAATTACTCTAAAAGGACTGTTTAAATATTCTATAAGAAAAAACTCGGGAGTCTTTTCTACATGTCGAGGGTTTTAAATGTTCTGAAGAGCCTGGCAGCAAAAACTCATATTTTATTAAAATTAGCTAAAGAACTACCGCTAGTGGCAATCCGCTGAACATATCGGTAAAGAAAATTATATTTGATAAAAAAATAATAATATATGAAAAGACATAGAAAAATCTAGCTTTATCCGGAACTTATTTTAGAGTTCTTGAAATATATCTTAGGCTAATTAACTCAAAATGAAGGTTCTTCTGAGATTACTGATTATTCAAAGTACATATGTAGTACAAATAACAAAATTATAATTTGTATAAACATTTTGTATTTTACTAGATAGGTTTTCACTGTTGGGAGTCCTTTATTGTTACTTAATTTCTAGTAAGTGAAAGTAATAATAAAAAGGTAGTTAATTAGCATTTTGCAACCAGCCTATTTTCAACTTTCAAATTTGAATTGGTTTATGATTTCCTATTTAATATAACTCAAACTGGTTATGTAATTGTACGCATATATTTACGATACTAAAAGATAAATTATGAAAACTAGAAATATGTTCGAAAATAGAGATGCCCAAATATCTCATTTAGATTAGAAAGTGTATGGCTTGTATGATAGTGCTTACCTGCAACCTGTTTCTAATTTAAACTATAATCTTGCCGGTTGCAATACTGCCATACCCTAATATACAACAAACATTTCCACTGCATTATATAATAAGAAGTATTTGGAAACAGGCCAGAGAGAATAGTTAAAAGCCAAAGTATAGGTAAATATAATTTCGATTCCCTAAGAGGCAAGTTTTGCAATATGTTAAATATTATCACAAAGCAGACGTTTGTCGAGGTATTGTTATGTGTCTCAATAATTTAATTTGAACACTCCTAATTCCACATTTTTACATCTCTTTAAAATAGTTACCTTTCAGTTCAATGCTTGCTTCTAATCTAGACTTCTTTTACCATACGTTTTAACTACCTCCTACCAGTATCAGTATTCACAGCTATGCGTACGATAACAACTTACCCTTCAGTAATCAATTTTCTAAGCTGTACATTCGATAGTTTCATTTCCGATTACACAAACATACCGCGTCTACTACCACAGCAGTCTACAGGAATCTGTTTTGCTATTTCCCAATCAGAATGTAATTTTCTTTTTCCCACTTTATTAGTAGCTTTTTTATTTTCAGATTAATCATGAAAGCTGTTACCAGCAAGATATTTTATATCTTTTAGGCATAGAATGTACGCCTAAAGCCATTTTACAATGTGGCGTTTAGTTGCAACATGGAAGCCTTCTTAATCCCTCACCCTGTTTGGGAGTGATGATAATATAATAATAAATAACTTTTAAGGGGCGGTTACGTTCCTCTAGGGCTATCTAGTATAGTGGACCAAATTTGTATATACAATTAAAAAAAAATCGTTTTTAGAGGGTTGCTTCCTACCTCTTATGTTAGCCTGTATACAAGAAAACAAGTTTTTATACACAAAAAATATACTGTTTTTGGAAACGTTGTAATATATAGTTTTTTCACACATTATTATAAGTAATCCAAAATAAAATCAAATATCTACACCAATGACTTCTGCAATTTATTTTTGTAGAACGGAAGCTTTCACGGCTTTGGTCAATTAAGAAATCATGGTCTTGGGATTAGACCGTGACAAATTGTAATTACTATCCGACGTGTCGCCTTCGATTACACGAGTAATCTTCAGGGATCTTTAAAAATGTTTAAACATTTCAATAGATTCCCTAATTTTTCGTTTATAAAATCCCGCAGCCGATGCTAGAACCTTGGTTTCCTTTACATTTATAGTATGGCCAGTGGTATGCTGTACAAAAGAACTATGTACCACTTCCACCGATCGTCAGTGCAATAGACTCGCTCTCATACAAACTAGGTAAATATCTTTCAAACTTTCTTAATCCATTCACAGGAGAAATAGATTCTTTTATAAAAAACTCTGCACATTTCGTGGAAAAACTTAAGGAAATCCGGTTGGATCTCGTAGAGATTTTGGTCAGTTTCGATGTAGAATCACTATACACAATTGTTCCTGTCAACGACTCAATTTCCAATATATCAGACATATTGGATCATAATAATTGATAATCTGATAAGAACCTAATAGACCTAGTGGAAGCTTGTCTTACATCTACTTATTTCATTTTTGAAGGGACGTTTTATAAATAAACCTCAGGGGCAGATATAGGATCTCCTCTATCACCTGTGGTAGCGAATTTTATGGAAGCCTTTGAAGATATTGCAACATCAGCTCCACTAAAACCAAAACACTGGTTCAGATATGTAGATGATACATTTGTAGTATGGCCTCACGGACAGAATAATCTTCTCATATTTCTGGATCATCTCAATCAACAACATCATAATATCAAGTTCACAATAGAAATTGAATCTAATGGGACTATTCCCTTTCTAGATGTATAAATTCAAAGGAAGGAAAACAAATACAAATAGACACTAAAATGCAAATTCCCACCACCATCCAGCACAAAAGAAATCGATTATTAACTCACTAGTATTTAGAGCTATTTTGATTTCTGATCAAGATTCTCTAACATCGGAAACATCAAAACTGACCGAAGCTCTGAGAGTGAATGGCTATTGCACTGAAGATATTACGCGTTCAATTAAAAAATATAGCAATCCAACTCCCCGAAAGGAAGATAATAAGGAGCCAACGTTAGGTTGTGTTACATACATGGCACTACAGACAAAATAGGACGATTACTTCGGCGGTCCAACATACATACAATATTCAATACACATAAGAAGATTGAACAATGCTTGCGATCCCCGAAAGATATTGTACTTTTTCAAACAGAAGGAGCATATGAAATTCCTTGCTCCTGTGTAGAAGTGTATGTGGGAGAAACAGGACGCTCAATATCAACTAGACTTAAGGAACATTAGCGATGTATTAAAAAGAAACGAATTATTCAATCTGTTGTAGCTGAACAGCAGCATAGCACTGGCCATATTATAAATTGAATGGAAACCAAGGTTCTAGCATCGGTTCCAGGATTTTATAAACGAAAAATTAGGGAATCTATTGAAATTTTTAAACATACAAAAAATTTCAATAGAGATACCGGTTACGGTCTACATGACACGTGGAAACCCATCTTAACATAGGGTCACGGTTCGGCGAGCACAAGTCGGGTATAAAATCCCGCCTGAATCTCACAGTGCTCATTCAGTGTTCAGATCTTGTAAAGTAAAGATCCCTGAAGATGCCTCGTGCAATCGAAGGCGAAACGTCGGATAATAATTCCAATTTAACACGGTCTAATCCCTAGAACCATGATTTCTTAAACTATTTCTGTGTTCAATTTGACTGCAATCGGTTTTCATTTTCCCAAAGATTTTTTTTAATTTTATTAGGCTAAAAATATCAAAGACCTACGCAGGGCATTTAAAATCTATTTGCGAGAAATTGATCTAGTCTGTTTTTTGTACAAATTTAAAATTAATATATTTAAGCTTTCTCATCGCAATTTTTTAATTTTTTTTCGTTTTTAAAGAGCTCTAAGAGGTTGCAAAATCAATTTATATATTTTGAAAATTTTCGCTATTACAATACTTTCTCCATATAGCCCATAGCCATTTAGTAATATATATATATATATATATATATATATATATATATATATATATATATATATATATATATATATATATATATATATATATATATATACAAATATAGACTTTCTTTTCAAGCATTTTTATTGAGCGCCATTCTGTTCCACCAACATATTGGATTCGTACTTCGATTCGATTTTACTACTTTTTACCTATACCACGGTTGATTTTTGAACCCAATTTAAAATAAAATGAATACACAGTTTTAACACTATTTCTTAATTCCATCAAATTGAATTCGTACAAAAATTGTCAATTGAATAAGAGCTTTTTTTACGTTCATTTTTTAAACAGTTTATTTGGCTGCCATTTTATTCCGCCAACTTAAATTCATTCATGTTTCTGTTTATCTCTATATCACACATAATTCTGCACAAAATATAAAATCAATCTAATACGTAGTTTTTCAGGTTGGTTTTTAAATATTTTATTAGGCCGTATTATTTTCGCTACTACAATTAAGCTACAAGATGTGCAACATCTGCATTAGTATAGTGAGCCAGTCGGATATTCAGTTCAATACAAATTATGACCATTGGCCTAAAAAAGTGGGTTTACATTGTTGCTTTTGAACATACAATATAATAAATTTGTAATTTATTATATTTATTTAAAAAAAAAAACATAATAATAAAATGTTCTTAAATCTTCATGAATGAGCGATATTCATTACCTAGGACATTTCCTTTTCTCATTTATAAATAAAACCAACCAAAAACGCGTTTTGGAGTTACTCCGACATCTTGTTAAGCACCAAAGTTAACAAACATATCACGAACTTTGTGTATTTAAACGAAGTGTGGCTTTGTGATAGCATAAACTTCGTATATAGATTATAGCATTTACTATCTTTAGACAGGTCTCACCTGTTCACTGGCCTCTAATTTATATTAAACCTCAAAACTGTAATACCGCTGTTACGTTACGACTAGTTATAAGGGGAACATTATCTTTAAACATAATGGTATGTGATGGTAATATTTAAAATGAAAAAGATATTAGGTCAGTTATGAAATATTAAGCGGCAATTACTCTAGCTTTTAGTCGCTAACCAAAAAGTCAATAAAAATGTATGAAGGATAAAAAACTGAGTAGAGGCATCCGTAACGGAAAGGTTTATGATGTAAGGGGTGTTCTATGATACTCAATTAGTAAAAATGCAGGAGACAAGGTGTTGATTCGAGTAAACTATTTTCGATCTTATTAATTCACTAACCGCTACAAAAACCATCCTATACCAATGGTTGTATAATATGAGATATATGTCGGCGTCAAACAGTAAAATGCGTCATTCTCTGTTCAATGTCTAGTCATTTCACATATTGCCGGCAAACAACGTACGGTTAAATTCTTTCAGTGTTTGATTAATAATTTCAGTGAGATCAGTTACGCGCTTTGCCTGTTTTAGTCAATTATTATGCTGTATTTAATATTTGTTGTTAACATTTGTTCAAAGAATGTTATATGGTATTTCCCTTGTGTTATTTAGAAAGGAAAATTTCCATGGTTACCTTACATTTTTAAGTGCTAAAAAAACAAAAGCCTAACTAGAGATATTTTACTCGCTAAAAGTGAACTTGTGCACGTTTCAATTGCAGATTGAATTTTTACAAATGACACAACACATTTTCTCATATTATATTAAAAAATAGCGAAACAAAACGACAAATAATAAGTCTAGCAGTAAAAATGTAATCTAGCTTTGAAATTTTGAACGATGCATTTGACTCCAAGCGTTACTATAACAACATCCACGTGCTGCTTCGACAATAGTAAACAGCGGAAGTTAATTTAATTAATTTGGTTGTGAATACATTATTTAAAATAAAATTTAGTTTCCACAAAATATAACGGAAGCAAAAAAAAAGTTTTTTCAACAATTGCCTTCCACGTATTTTCTTTAAATAAAAGTTTTCGTGTACATGGTCAATGAGTCAAAAAAATTGCTCATCATTCAGATTCGGGATTTCTTATTGTCCATGTGCACTCTTGCTTTTAATAAGAAAATAAGGGCTCAACATTTTTTCCTATTTTTCCGGAAAGTTAACATATCGAATTTTCCATGAGTATGTCAATAAGAAAACTTTCGATATATTTTTTTCGAAAATACCTTATATTAATGCATTAAAAGACAACACTCTATTAAGTACAGTGATCGACTAAAACGGGCAAAGAGGGTAATTAAAGTGATTCAGTTTGTTACAGGATTTCGCTAAAAATATGCAGGTATTACAGTCCGGCATTAACCGTCAGTCAAACGTTGTAGCAATTTAACAGTTACGATATTTAACGAGAATACGTGAAATGATTAGATATTCCAGGGTTTGATGCCGTGATATGTATTTCGTACTTTTCGTTCGAAACTAGGGGATTATGTTCATATACAGATAGTAAAAAAGTGTTTCCCTTTATACTACAGTTTTAGATCATGTTAAACATTTTTACGTAGGTTTTTTTACTCTTTTTTCCTTTTTTTGAATATTTTCAAGTTTGTCTTTCATACTTTTATCGATCTGCCTGTCTGTATATTTGTTGATCTCGCTGCATGACCGATATATTGTTAATAAAATTACACACCGCCTTAACTTCCAATTTCGCTTAAAAATTGAATATCATATGAAGGATTTTTAAGTAAAAATCAAATATTTGCCGAACCAAGTGGCTGGCGAATAAATTGTTGAAAAAACAGCAACGAAAAATCACATATCGAATTGGTAATAAAACTTCTGTACAAATTTCATGTGGCGGAACAAAATGCAGTCAAATAATGTTTAAAAATTCAGTATTTAACTATCTATCATATTAACAAAAATTTTGCATGAATATCCAGATAATAAAACGTGTCTGGTTATATTTGAAACGGGGTCTACAACCTTAGATATTTGAAATATCCAAAATATTATGTACATTAATTTTATGATTTCCTCCTAACTACCAATATATGCTAAAAGATAAATAAATGACAATTGTCAATTTAATACAACAATCAGTTGTATTAAAGGAAACAGTATCAATGTTTCAAGATGAGACTCATTATTGGAGGTATTATTATATAGGGTATTCTATTTAAAATAACAAGTCGATGCTGATTTTTTAATTTTCCAACTGACATTTTGTTTATTTTCTTAGCAAATCCCGGCGTTGCAGAGAAAATCATAGTATTTGGATATCTCTAAAAGTTAGGATTGTAGACCAATGGAGACGCTAGCTTTTTGCCACAGGGATGGCCGGGAGGGGGCAGTTATTTTTTGTGGGGCAAATAGGTTTTACATAAAGCACAAAAATTGACTTTGTGCAATATTACTACTACTATTAAAAGAACTACTAACAACTTACAAAAATACTTTTTTTATTAAATAAATACCTGCAAAACACAAAAAGTTTAATTTCATAAATATAGATATGGGAAACATTTAAAATTGTTTTTAATTAAAGAAGAAGAAACATAAATAATTAAATATAAGACAAGCAAATATATAAAAAAATAAATTTACAGATTTTACAAAATTCTCCTATTAATATGATTCTGTCCAAATTCAAGTACAATTATATCAAGGCCGATATTTTTAGCTCTATTCTTCTCAATACTAACCTTGGCAGTTCATAAATACGTAGAAACCGGCAACGTAAGGCCGATTTTTATGAGAGTAAGCAAATTTTCGAAAGATGGATAATAGCTTTGCAAGAGCTTACATAAATCCGACATCGATTTAATGTTCTTATTTTTATCTGTATGGATCATGCGTTTTAACAAAAAATATTCTGCTTTTAATGTTCTCGTGACCCTGTTGCAAAGCACTTAATCTGGAAAAGTGAGCCTTGTTGTCTAAAAATTGGCTTCTTAATTCGCCAAGAATTCGATCAAGTGCTGCAAAAAAATATCTAACTTTTAAATAATTCTCTACTTCTTGTCAATTATATTCTACTGGCAGTTCTTTGAAAAATTCTTTAAATCGTGCTGGTAGCGATATTTTCCTTTTTTCAACTAAACCTACTTTTGATGCAATACCAGTTTCTTTGCTAATTATCTCAACTTTCCCCCCAATAATTTCCAATGAATTATTCTTTTCTCATATATGAAAGTTGATTTATAGCCTCCCCCACAAGAGCATTTGCTTTAAAATAATCTAGGTATAGGTCTCGCCAAAGAGGCTATATTTTTTGTAGGTCAGGGTGTTTTCAAGTTTTGTATTAAATTAACTTACCATGGAGTAAAAATAAAATGGTTGTTCATACCTTTTTTATACCTTATAAAATGACATGTTTATCGCTTTCCGCGTAGAAAACTACCCATTTCCTAGCGTTTTCGCAAATAAAAAGTTTTAAGTTACGTTAAAATGAAGCCACTCACGAATTTTCAGACGAGTGTCAATGGTGAAAAAAAAAACGTCCATGGACTGTTGTCTAACAAATTTGAAAACTAAATTTGCAGAACATGTGTTAAAAAAATGCACAACAGTGATAAAAAATAGAACTTTTTGTATTTGTATTTATCTTTAATAATATTAATAATACCAAGTCTAAACAAAATAGTTACATGTTTTGGCAATGTTAATATTAAATTAGCCGAAAATGTAAACCAACAACATAACAAAACACAATATTGAACTAAAACCCCGCCCTTGCCGACCATCCTGCAAAATCTAGCACACTTGGTAACACTATAAGGCGCAATTTTTTCAGCTGTGCTCCTAAAAATTACCATAAAAAACAAAATTAATTTAGATATTAGATAATAATAATCAAGAAAAGGAACATATTATCATAGTGTTTATTTCTACTATGATATAACAGCGTCAACAGCTTGAGAGGTCGTCTTTTACTGCACCAGATTCATTTACCTAATACCTACATTAATTATATATATATATATATATATATATATATATATATATATATATATATATATATATATATATATATATATATATATATATATATATATATATATATATATATATATATATATATATGTTAATACTGACTGTAGTTTTTAGTTTATTTCAATTTACTTCGTAGATTAGCATTATTTAAATTATTTTCCTATTAAATCTATTTCAAGTTAATTGAAGTATTTCAACACCATGCGTTTTTGGATACGATATAACGCACGTACGTACTCTATGTTGCTGGCTGACTTTGCAAAAAGAAACAGCGTTTTCAGCGTTACAACTATTGCCAGTTAACGTAGTTATTCCAACTATGTGGATGTTTCATTTTTTGGATTAACATAATAAATTAAGTACAAATGTACGCAATATAATGCGAGTTAGTTTAGAGGGGGCCTGGACAATTTTTGGGATGGTCTGGGCCACCTCTGACCCTTCGCTAGCGTTGCCACTGTTGTAGACTCCGCTTTAAACACAACTTGACACCCTGTATATTTATAATTCGAGTTGAATAACAGAATATTAGAATAATCTGAATGATTTCGTATTTCGAAAATATTTTAGCTTGAATAATACGTCAACTTTTATTCTAAATATTCCCATATAAATACGCGCATTAATGAACCGTTTAATTTTTCTTGCAATGACTTTGCTTTAGTATTCCATAAGTAATTTAAATTTATTTATTATAAAAACTTTCGTTTGACTCTAACTAAATCAAAATAGGGTTTAGTGCCTATTCGATTTGCAAATCAGTGACTTTTTTTCCGATTCTATGTACAGCTATCCTATCCATGCTCATTTTATCACTTTTCACTCTGGACTTACTCAATAATTTCCCTTTTTGTAAGGTTCAAGAACGTTTTGCATTTTTGCTCCCAAATGCATTTCACAAACAATAAAGTACAGGCAAAACACCGATATCGTCTAAAAAAAAATGCAACATTTACACTTACAGGAGAAGTAAAAAATGCAAATATTGGAAAATTGTCAAATGTGCAAAATAAATAGAAACACAATGCTAAGTTTTAGTAATTTTTTGTTTTAAATTATTTGTGATATAAACTTTGATTTTGGTGACAATTGATAGTAAAAGTGCGTTTTAACCTTCTGCACGCTGCAAGAATTGACAACGCCAGAGATTAGAGAACTGACTTTCTAACATACACTTTTTAATATACATACACAATACATATACAAAATGCGGATTATTAACTGAAAAAAACGATTTACGCTTTTAAGCAATTTTAAGTAAATAGTACCTGCATTTAATGCATATGTAGTACAAAAAAAAACGATCTTTCCCAGCCTACTATCACAAAATACACTACCCAATTACTTAACTTGTGATCGTACGTAACGCTAACATAATAAAGAGAATAACGAGATTATTTTGAAAGAGCTGCAATGTGACGTTCATTTGCATTTGCTTAATTTTGAATAAATGATTTAACTTCTAAAGTAATTTTTAGAAAGTTTTTAAATCGAATTTAAAAAGTAAAAGAAAGCTGGCACGAACGATTTTAACGAACATTAAGATGATGTGCCAGTTTATTCTTCTTTCAGAAGTTTAAGGGTTGACTCCACCCCCAATATAGTTGAAGTGGCGCAATCGAAATTACCCAATAAAAGTGTTCCCCTCGGAAATAAAATCGACATGTCGAAATCCGGTTTGATAGGTACGCAATATCTTCCTGTTTTCTTTCCGTTAGTCATTTATATACCGTATGTTTTTCCTTTTCAAATTGCTAGGTACTAAAAAGTTCTATAATTTCGGTTTTTTTCTGATATGTGTATGTAGCTAAGGTTCGTCCGATATTTGATGAAAGATTAACGTATAAAATGGAGCACATAAAGGGCTAGTCAAGGAAGCGACCCTTTCTTTCTTACATACTTTAAATTTGTTTTCAAAATAAATTTAGCTTCTTTGTTTTAATTTACGCTCAATTAACACGGTTTACCCTTTATACTTCCCTTGGAAGAGGAAAGTATTGTAATTGTAAAATACTTCCCTTTTACGAGGGAAGTAAAAAATCGCTCTCCGAGATTTTTTCAGGACTATGCGTTTGGGGGTCCGTAAATGCCAAAAAACATGTTTTTCTCGATTCCGTTGGTCTGTCTATCTGTCGTCGTCGATCTGTTCGCGGGATACCTAGAAAACTACTTATCCGATTGACTTCAAATTTTCGTTAAATATTAAAGGTTATTTGGGGATGAAATGGTGGTATTTTGGAAAAAATTCAATACAGCGGATCAAAATGCACACAAATTAAGTATTGCGTTGAAATGAGGTAAAAATTTGGTAGCAATAAAATTTTTGTAATCGTGAAAAGTGTTTTATCAACTCCGTCGGTATGTCTGTCGGCCTGTCTCTCTGTTTGTCCCCCTCTTTTCCGGCATAGCTTAAAAACTGCTTACCCGATTCCCCTTAAATTTTGAAAGAAAATTAGGAGTCGTAAGGGAATGACCTGACAACATTTTGGTAAAAATTTAATATGGCGGAATAAAATGGAGGCCTAATGAAATGTTAAAAAAATTACTACCAAAAAACTAATTATTCAATTTACCACAAATTTTGAACAAAAATCGAGTGTTCATAGAAATGAACTGGTTTTTTGGTATGAATCCAAGATGGCAAAACAAAATTGTGGTCTGAATTAAGTCTGATATATAATTAAACGGCAAAATTGTGGTACGAGTTCAAAATGGCGGAACAAAATGACAGATAAATAAAATGTTTAAGAAATGAACTTTAAAAACCTTGTTATTGAATTGAATTTAAATTTTGTACAAAAACTAGATGTAATATAGAGATACACTTGTAAATTGAACATGACGGGATAATTATTTTAAATTATGCCCAAAAATCAAATGTGGCTAGATAGCAATTAATAAAATATTGGTACAAATCCATTATAGTGGAACAAAATGGCGTTCAAAAATGATGCTTGAAGAAAAGCCAATATATATGTGTTACTATATATATATGTGCGGAAATAAATTGGGTAACACTTGACTGTTCCTAATAAAAGGAAAGAATCATAACGAGGGAAGTTCTGACTAACGGAAATTTATGGATTTTTAAAAATATCCTCCTTGGTATACTCTTAATTTAAAAAAATTGCAATACATATTTTATAGTGAGACATTGGCTTGTGTATAAAAACCATTGCTTGACCAAAGTAAAAAAGTTGGGTGTTTATTAAATTATTTACCTTTATGTACAAATGATATATATTACAGGGTTGTAGAAAATGGTTTGAACCCAACCCCTCATTTTGTTCAAAGTCCTCTCCCCCCCTGGCCAATGCAGAAATCTTGAGTTGAAAAAATGTATTATATACTAAATAATTTTCAATAGAAAATTATTGTTAAAAACTTGTTTGTTAAAAATTATATCCCATTTCATAACTGTATATTTTTATTACAACCTCCCCACTGCCAGAATCTAGCTATGACCTTGGAATCTTGTGCATGTCGTATTTCTTTGTAAATGAGGTATAAAATATAAAAATATGCTTGCAAGGTTTTTTTTGTCTACCTGATGCAATATATTGAATTATGCTCCATCGCGAGTTCCGTTTCAACTAGCAGACTGTCTGTTGAGACAAGACAGATTTTGCAGATATGGATGTCAAGACTGGCTAAAATATACCTTTATTACAGTTTGTATGAAGCATAGTAAAAACCAAGTTATCATACTTCGAACCTGAAAATATGTAATCTATATGGCACGGTAAGTTAGAGCAACAAAAAGAGTTAGAATTGTGGAACTTGATATCTCATATCTCTGAAGTTTAACCAAAAGTGAGGAAGACAAACTTCACACATGCAGAGTGTTATTATTGGGTGTAACGAGAAATGCTAGGTGAGCAAGACAAACTACTCAGTATTTTCTAGTTTTAAAGCTTGTATGAAGGTCATATATATATATATATATATATATATATATATATATATATATATATATATATATATATATATATATATATATATATATATATATATATATATATATATATATATATATATATATATATATATATAGAATTTAGGGTGGAAAAGACAATACGAAAGACATGCTGAAAGTCATGCTTCTAACGTATAGTCACTATACCAAATATGTTTAATTACTTCCCATAAAGATGTATTACAAATTTTAGAAGCACAAATTAATACAAAAAATCAAAGGAACAATTTTTATAGAAAATGGCTTTGGAAGATTGTTTAAAATTTTTAGCAGTTCTCGATAGCCTGATGAAAAATTCTGATGAGCACAATCAAATCCTTTACAAAATACATGGAAATATAGGTCCTCTAACGCATTGTTTTCGAGATATAGAAGAGTAAGGTTTACAATATAATATTTTGCATATCGAAAATAAAGCATTTGCGAACTTATGTTTATATAAAATATTTTTTCTTAATTTATATGGGATTTGGAAAAAGTTAAAACCCTGTATCTTAAAAACTACTCATTTTATTTTTCATAAGTGTGAGTTACGCTATGACCGTTAACATACTATATAACATAAATAATAGTAAATTTTCATAAATTTAATCGTCTACATTAACTACATATGTTATTTGCCTTTTCATAATACGCAGTTTGTTATAATTAAAGCTGCTGCACTAATTGGAATATTTCACCTATCATTTTAGCAAAACATGAAATATGCTCAATTTGTTCAACCAATTTGTCCCTTAAACCGCCAGTTTATCTATTGAGAAATTGAATTTGCAGATAGCCCGTTATTTATTAAACGTTACTCTGGTTTTATATTATTGCACGTGACCCGCTAAATAACAGGATTTGCAGAGGCAGGTTTTAATGCCAAAAAATCATTTACAATTTTCAATAGCAAATGGGACTCGTTTCATTTAATTTCCTTTACCCGGAACTTCCCTCGTTTTAGTTCCGCACATAGTCATTTAGTAACACGTCTGTACAGCCTTTTTAAGCATTTTTATTGGGCGTCATTTTGTTCCACTACATTATATTCGTACCAATATTTTACCAATTTGGACCTTTTTCATTTTTGGGTATAATTTAAAATAAATTGGTTAAGTAGTTGATACAAAGATTTTTTTAAGACCGCGATTTCATTCCGTCGTGTTGAATTTCTACCAGCTTATCCTTATGTTGCATTTAATTTTTCTGCAAAATTCAATTGCATATATCTTTTTTACGTTGACTTTTTTAATACTTTTATTTAGCCGCCCTTTTGTTTCCCTACCTTGAATCGTACCGCAGCTTTACCAGTTTAGCTCTTTAGCACACATTTGTGCACAATTTGAGGCAAATTGGATAATTAGTTTTTTAATAATAATTTTGTTTAAAATTTCACTGGACCATCATATTCTTCCGCCATATTGGATTTTTACCAAAATATTACCAGGTCATCTCCGTATTAAAATTAGAAGGCCATCGGGCTGTGTCGCAAACTATAGTTGAGTTGAGTTTTGCTTAGCCATCTTGGAGTCGTTTCACTAGGCCACTATTTTGTTTCGCCATATTAAATTTTTACCAAAATGTTATCAGGTTTTCCCCATTTTTGACCAAAATTCAGTGTCAGTGGGGTAAATAGTATTTTAGCTGTGGAGTTTCACTATAATCTCGTATTTTTGTCGGTTTCGTCTCTGAGTCGCTAGAAGTAAATCTTGGGAAACGAAAAGAGAAAAATGCAAGTTCCAGAAATCTAGCATCCCTAACATTTTCTTCCTCTTTTTAGATGTATTCTTTTTTTATTTAGTTATCGCAGCCTATCTAAAAGCTCAATTAAAAAAACATTTAGGATTATTGGAGAGAAAACAGTTCTATTGCTGCTCCGTTAAATACAGCAATTTAGATTTAGTATTAAAAAATATGCAACTTTTAAAGTTTTATAATTAGTATTACACAATAACATAAAATCCACAAATTTGTACGAATTTAATGGTTGTTTAGAAAAAAAAAACTCAATTATTTTATATTAATTGAGAGTTTTTCGAATTTTAATTATCTCTGTTAATTTTGTGTAAAAATACTAGTATTTTCAGCCATTGTATTCGTGTATTATGCTATAAAGTTATTTATTATTTTGTGGGAAAGAATCCTATGTGGCTCTTTTTTAGGCCGTAATAAATACAAGCAACATATATATTTTAATCTCATTGAACCCAAACGGTTTCAGGTACTTTAAGGAATAAGGTATCAAAAGACTACTATTATTACCGCGGAGGCAACTGTCCCTATAGATTTAAGAAAAAAATATTATGATGAAACTCCATTTTGTGCAGTATGAAAAAAAAATTTAGCCTTAATAATGATTATCACCGTAACAAAAATACATTTTTTAAGGAAAGTCCATTACTGATCAATACTTAAAATCTTGGCTCGATATTAGTCTAACTTCCGCTAATTTATTCCCCTTAATAAACTGTAGGGTATATTTAAATACATTGGACTATTTTCCAATTATTTTGGAATGTTATCTGAAATATCCAACAGAGAGTGATGTATAAATTCAATAACCAAACTCTAGAAACGTATATCAATAATTGAACAGAGCTAGTCGTTATGGAAATCCATTTTAACCAAGTAAATGAAAACATTTATTTAAATTTTCCACTTAATTTATTCTACAAAATATAAAACGCAGAAAATCGGCATTCAGTATAATATAGAAAACGAACTTTCTTAAAGAGATCTTGCTGAGGAAACTATTACGTTTCAAATTGTGACCTCTTTTATCCATGTTTTATCTTGCCAAACTCAAAAATACTAGAAAATTCTCTTTATAATCATAATATAATACTCTAAAATCAAATCAAATTTATTTAAGTATATACTAATTAATTTTGACAGTGACTACAGCCACGCGGTATTTGATCAAAAATCAAAGCAACTTTTTATTTATAAAAAGGGTCATTTTCTTAAAAACTCTATTTTACTCAATTTCTCGACCTCGGACAAAAAAATGTAAATTTATGCCTTGTAGCAAAAGCAAGGAGCTTTTGTTCTGCCTATTCGTTTTCGCCCCAGGTAATACCGATATCCTCCCACGAGGACTGAAAGCCAACCTGTACATGCAACAGTTCAAAAATTTCTCAAAAATCAGTATTTTCACTTATCGGGCTGAATCTCTGTAGAAAATATAGGCGTTTATTTAGTATATTTACTACGTTCGCTTAGGATAACTCATTTAGATGCCACAGTGCCAGACGTGAAATACTAGTTGCGAAATAAAAAAATTCTCATTTTAATCTTAAATGGGTCTATAATATAATTATATCATAATTATCTCGATGTGGCTTTTTGACTCTTCGGGGGTACTTCTGGGCTCAGTAAATTTTTCTTCCTCAGGACTACTGTTTTCGAAAAAAAACACAGTGAACTTTATGTCAAATTTAAGGACAAAAACATTTTTTTAGTTTCTTTGAACTTTTACCGCTTTCCCGTCATTTCCGGTATATAATAAAATATGAGGCAAATTGTATAATTAGTTTTCTATTAATAATATTTTTAATATTTCACTAGGCCACCATGTTTTTCCGTCATATTTGATTTTTACCAAAATATTACCAGGTCATCCCCATATGACCGTTAATTTTTTCATGAATACAAGAATTTTATTTCACCTCCATTTTATTCCGCCATTTTGAATACGTACCACAATACCAGTTCATCTTTCTAAGCAATCAATCCATTAAGTAGTTTTTTATAGCTAAATTTTTGAATATTTTATCAAGCTGCCATTTTGTTTAACCATCTTGAAGTCGTTCTAAAATCTTAAGAGTTGATTTTTACGTAATACTTGATTTTTTTGTGTAGAATTTGAGGCAAACTAATTAGGTAGTTTTTTAATAATAATCTTTTTCACATTTCACTAGGCCATCATTTTGTTCCGCCATATTGAAAATCATATTTGACCAAAATTTAATGTCAATCGGGTAAATAGTTTTTTAGCTGTAGAGTTTCACTATAAGTTCGTATTTTTCTGGTTTTCGTCTCTGAGTCGCTAGATGAAACGAGACTACGTACCTAACACTAATGGCGGGATGAAAGGAATTTTTTCTCTGTAAATCTTGCGAGACGAGAAGAGAAATATGTAAGACCCAGAAATCTCGCATGCTTAACATTTTCTTCCTCTTTTTAAAGTTTTTTTTTTAGTTTTGGCAGCGAATCTAAAAGCTCAGTTAAATAGAAAGCATATAGGATTATTGAAGAGATAATAGTTCTATTGCTGCACTGTTAAATATAGCAATTTAGATTTAGTATTGAAAAATATACAACTTTTAAAGTTATATAATTAGTATTACATAATAACATAGAATCCACATATTTGTAAGAATTTATTGGTTGTTTAGAAAAAAAAAACTCAAATTTATACAAATTGAGAGTCTTTCTGTGAATTTTAATTATTTCTGTTAATGTTGTGTAAAAATACTAGTAGTTTCAACCATTGTATTCGTATATTATTCTATAAAGTTATTCATTATCTTGTTGGAAAGAATTTTACGTAAATCTTTTTAGGGCCTTATAAATACAAGCAACATATATATTTTAATTTCGTTGAACCCAAACGGTTTCCGGCATCCTCCCACGAGAACTAAAAGCCAACCTGTGCATGCAACAGTTCAAAAATGTCTCAAAAATCAGTATTTCCACTGATCGGGCTGAATATAGCACTAATTTCTAGAGAAAATATTGGCGTTTTTTTGGTATAATTACTACGTTCGCCTAGGATAAATCATTTAGATGCCACAGTGCCAGACTTGTTGCGAAATAACACAAAAATTCACATTTTAATCTTAAATGGCTCGCCTTATATAAAGAAGAGCATAATTATCTCGATGTGGTTTTTTGACTCTTCGGGGGTATTTCTGAGCTCAGTAAATTTTTCTTCCTCAGGACCGCTGTTTTCGAAAAAAACACAGTGAATTTTATGTCAAATTTAAGGACAAAAACATTTTTTTAGTTTCTCTGAACTTTTACCGCTTTCCCGTCATTTGCAGTATGGCTAGTATATTGACCTCGAATTTCCTTTAAATTTTCTATGGATCCCCTGTTTCATCTTGACTGAGTAAACCGGGTTTCCGCTCTGTTTTTTAAAAAATACTTCTCAAAATTCGATCTCGTCCATTTTCAATAGGCTTCATAAAACGTTAAAAATATGTTTCTTTAAAATTCCAAACCGATGCTTCAATTTTTTCGACAATATGTCATGGGAAATTCTAAAAAACTGGAAAAAAAGATGTTTTAATTCAATGATAGACGAAAAACCAAAAACGATACGAAGATCCATTTGATACTGTTCGAGAGCTCCAAGTATGCTTTAAAAACGCACCAAATTTCAAAAGGTTATCTGAAAGCGCTTCCGAAAAGTTAAAATGTACTACGACATGGAAAAACGGACACGTACATAATAAACTCTCGAGAATGGAGAGTTTGTAAAAGAATAAATAAAAAGCAAAAATAGATTCAAATTACCCATTTTAAGTACAGGATGGCGCATTTTCGATCCTTTTAGAGAGTTCTGGCAAAACTGTAGATGCTACATGAAAACTGATTGAACATTTTCGAGTTCGATTTGCAAATAAACTTTAACCCTGCTTACTGATCAGGGCTAACTTAATTAGTTCTTGAGCTACGGGGTGTTTTCGGAAATAGCATTTTTTTGATGGAGTCCGTATCTCGCTTATTATTGGTGATAGAAGAAAAAAGTAAACTGGTAGTTTATATAGTTTGTTACGTAGAACTCGGTGGCGTTTTTCCTCTTTTTCTATCTATTTCAGTATTTGAGGTATGACATAAAGTTACGTTTATTTAATGGAACACTCTGTATATATTCTCCTTAGTCGATCAGAAATTACATTACCTTCTCAACGATATCAAACACTTTGCAAAATTCTCATTTTTTAATTTAATTACTATATTATATTTTCCATACAAGTGCGTTTTGACCATAACAACTAAGTAAATTTGTTTAAAGCTTTGGATGACATTTTACATTGAACTTCAAATATTTACACAAAACTCAACATAAAGATAACTAATAAAATCAATAAATTTCCAAAATATTAATCCTAAAATACAAAAGCAATAATAATTCTAGTACTTAACAAAAAATTTTAACATATTAACTTATCTTCTGAATATTGTAAGCGCGTTACTTTTCCCAAATTATGTCTGAAAACGGTTTTCAATTCTTGAATACTACTGATCTTATTTTTGTAAATGATAATATTTGAAAAACCCCAGAAAAAAATCTAATAGCGTAAGGTCAGGACGATCTAGGTGGCCCATTCGTACCCCACCACTTATTCGAAAAATGTGAGCTACTTCGGGCTTTATGACTTGGAGCGTGATCTTTCTGGAACTAACTGTTACTCATGCCTTGGATATTCGTATCAGATGTTCCTCCAGATTTTCAACATAGCTCACAGCTGTTAAATTTCCATCAAAAATCGTGTAATACAATAATGTGTGGATTTTCATTAGCTATGGTGATTGAATATTCCACCGCTAGATATGAGCATTTTAAATTACTTTTCAGAAGAAATCGTTATCTCTCCGGCAATTGTCCAATCTGTCCATCTACGTTCTGCGTCTCGTGGATGTAAAGTTTGAACATTTCTATAGCAACACGAATTTTTGCTTCTTTGATATCTTTTTGTTTTTTTTTCTGTTGACGCTTATTTGGTCTCTAATCTGCCTCGAAGACGAAATTGGATTCGCTACAACATATGCCATTGTGTTTTTGATTGTTGATTTGTTCTATTTCATTATTTTCCTTTCTATATTATTTTGGCCTGGGCTTCTGGAAGTACCCATGCAGCTTAGGATTTTTCTCCAGTCGTTTAAAAATATCAGCATGGGGTTACCGTCTTTCTGGGTACTTTTTTAAAATATAGTTCCGACACAGCAATACTGTCTTTACTAGACTTAATGTAATACTCTGTCATATTGAATTTTTGTTTTGTCGTATGCCATATTCGCGTATTATATGGGAATATGTGTAACTCAAACTTTTAACTGTCAAAATATTCCAAAGCCTGCTCCATATAAATAAGTTTAAATGTCCTTTTGTGAGCTCCATAGTTAATTCGACTCTAAGCAGGATTTAAACATGTTTGTTTTACATTTTATGCTTTTAAAAGTACCATTTTGTTCCAGTAATGGCACCTATTATCATCTTAAATTAACTCAAATAGATTCTCGGGGGGAAATAAAATAGACATAAGAAGGAAAGGTAATAAATAAAAATCCCAAAAAGTTGGTAGTTTTTTTTTGATGAATTCAATTATTTTATCGAAGGGATTGTTAAAATTATGTGTAATATCTTCAGATTTGTTATCAAAGGGTTTTTGTAGTTATCAAACAAAGTTTTTATTCCATTGCCGCCAAAGATATAAACAAAAAGCTCAGTTGCCATTGCGTTTATAGCAGTCACATGGAAAAAACAACGAAAAAATGATTAAATTTAAAAATTATTATTTTGCAAAAACTCAAAGACTAGGTGTTTTTGGTGCCGTCGGAAAAGTAATTTAATTTCTAATCGACTAAGAAAAAAATATACAGGATGTTCTATTGAAAAAAAAAAAACGTAACTTTATGTCATATCTCAAAAGCTGGAACAAATAGAAAAAAAGCAAGAGAACGCTATTGAATTCTATGTATAAAATTCCATAAATCACCAATTAACTTTTTTCTTATATCACAAATAGTAAGCGAGATACAGGACCCTATCAAAATTGACTAATTTTCGAAAATACCGCGTAGTCAAGTTAGCCATGTTAAATAAGAACCGTTAGAGTTCATTTGTAAATGAAACTCGAAAATGTGCAATCGGTTTTCATATAGCACCTACAATTTTGTCAGATCTCCTAAAAGTATCGAAAATGCGCCAACCTGTACATAATTTTAAATTACCGCTGCAAAGTACTCAAATTTGAAGAAATCTAGCTTTTTCAGCCCTTTATTTTTATAATTTCTTTAAGAAAATAACCTCATATTTTACAAAGTGGTGTGTTTTAATACCTCGATTTTGCATTTGAAGCTCCTAAACCTGACTCAATTTTTTTGTATAGTATATTCTACGCCCCAACTCGGTTGTGAAACGCAAGTCTTTAGACGTAAATATTTGAAGTTCTTGATATGTAAAAACACTCAACAATAATTTATTTCGAATTTGACATTAATGCTTGAGGATACATAATACTCACTGTAGAAAAAAAAATTGTAAAAATTTGGTAAATTGGGATTTAAAACAAAACAGAAATAAAAATTAAAACATTTTTGAATGTAAATATGGTAGAAATTAATACATTGATCGGTCAGTTCATGAAATGTAGGTATGTTACTGAGTTCGAGGTAGCGATAAACCATTGCTGCCTGATGAAGGTACGAATTAACGTCTACTAGATTTAAATCTTTCCCTTTAGAGTTTTCTGCAAACTGAATTCACTACGAATGTAGGAATATCGCCAATTTATCACTGACCATTTAATGTACTTTTAAAATAAATATTTTTTTTCTAGGTACTTAATACTTAATAATAATAAAATTTTTTAAACTAATTTGCAAGGGCATTTGAAACTTTCCCACTCAAATAATATACTTCTTTTAATCAGCAGTAGCAGAAGCTTGATCGCCTTTATCTTTAATGATTAATGCTAATTCAAAGCCAAGAGTTTATTTCAATAAAAAAATATATTTTACTATTTTCACGAATGCAGGTACAGTTATAAAGAAAGATAACCGATAGAGACATCTGACATTATTACTTCTAGAAGTAGAGATGTTTTAAATATATTCGTCGTATATATTTGAGAGCAATATGCACTCTATAATACACATTTCCACCGGTTATATTGCTAGCAATATCATAAAAATCCTGTTTGTCATTTTAACCTCTATGCGAAATATAGTTCAATTGCAGGAAAAGCAGAACTGCTAAATTGTTTGGAATTTCCCTCTAGCATGATATACGATTTGCTTTAGAAATACACAAGTCATTAATGCTGTTAACATTTGAATGCTGCTCTTTATGCAACTGAATGATAATCATTTTGTAATTAATAAATAATTATTGGAGCGACCGAATTTGATAGAGCAATGGGCTCTTAGGATAGTGTAAGAATTAAATTTTTTTGCTTTGATGTATATAATTACGTTACTATAGACTAAAAAAAATTAATCTTTATTTACTTCTTGCTCTTATACATTTTTTGCCGTAACTAAACTACAGCAATTACTTACAGTGAGATGATTTCGCGAGCAAAGCGGATTGAAAACATGCTAAAGTTTTTTCTTTTACCTTTTTGAATGTTATTTTATAGTGGTCGCAATCGTTTTCAAACCTTAAACCAGATAAGTTTTTATGGTGTAACCTCCACCGAGTTCGCCACTCTTTCTCGCTCCAGATTTCTAACTTTACCATTTCTTTCGGTGATTTAGTGAAACACTTTTTCTTCTAACCCCGATAACCTCAAAGTCGCGTCATTATGGCTAGGCGTGCGTGAAAAATTATCACGTTTATTCAAAGCTATCGGATGTTTTATTTGAACTCCCGTTCCCGTCTTTTTGATTTTTACGATTCCGGACTGCGCTAAAGTTTTAAATGCTATCATGATATATTCTTAGATGTATCGTATGTAAAAAAGACATAAGCGAACTGTGTTAAACATAAGTTCAAAATTATTTTAAATATGTATAGATATATTTTTGTAATTTTAAGAACTCAAATTTTATTTATTATGAGATATGAATTACTATTTCTGAACACTCCGATAAACTTTTGATCATGTGAAAGCTTAGCTTAAACACTTTCTAGGTGTAACATTTAATCTAATCTGATTATAAATTTCTTTTTCAAAAAGTCTCCAAAAACTGCATTTTAGCTATTTATTAGTTGAAATGGTATTTTTTTACTTAATATATCTAATACTGGGCTCTTTTTTACTAGAGTGTCAAAAAAGTTTTTCAAAAACTATTTTTATGACCGAGATAATGTACTTTGAATTTTTTTTAGCTAAGAGGCGACCTGGTAGAAAGTGTAGACAGACACCAGTAATCAATTTTTTGTTGCTATGGTTTTACCATCAAAATTTAATCATCAAGATTTTGCTCAAAATTTAATAAGATGTACAAGTCAAACTAAAAAATTAACTAGACATAAACAATATATAAGCAGTTAGTTCAAAAACTGTTCAGCCGTGTCTCCTCTTCCTTGCAGATACCAATAGACATGTTTGAAGAAATCTGGATGAGTGGATTTTCTAACATTTGCTCTTAAAATATTTGGCAAGCATTTTAACACAATGTCCTTTAGTGGGAACTTCCGTACGGTACGCTGTGTTCTTCAAATATCCTTATAGAAAGCAATTAGCTGGTAAATCATACCGACTCCATGCTCGACAGAAAAAGTGCGCATTTGTGCTCATCCAACCGTCCCCAAATATATTTGATAATTTTTTATATACCCTAATAACGTCATAATTATGATCTGCTGCATCATATTGCTGGAACTAGATTTTATTAAACGCAGCCAAAGGAACCGTTTCTAGGAAAGTAGCCAAACGCCATTGATAAATTGTTCTATATACCGTTTGCCAGTTAAATTTTCATCAAAAATGAAAGGTCCAGTTACCGTTGAACTTAAAATTCCAGACCAAACGTTAAATTTCCACTTGTTTTGACAATCTCTGATGTGCAACCTGTGTTCATTTTGTTGCATAAGGCTTGTTATGTCGGTTAAACATACCGTCGGAAGTAAATCCCGATCCATAGCTCGGGATAATGCTATTTAAAACATTGTTGTTTTCCTTTAGATTAATTAAATTAAATTCACAATAATTAGCACGTCTTTCTGTATCTCCATTTAAAAACGTTGACAAAAGTGATACTTAAGTGGTTTTATTCTATGATTATTCAAGATGCTACTAATTGAAAATTTTTATATTGATTGATCTTGTAGAATTCCCCGGATACAATGGAAGAACCCCAAGGCTGTGGCTGAATTATCTTTATTGATTACTGGCTTTCTTCATTGTAGTGGTTTGCAGAATCAACCGTACTGCAGTTAATTTGTTAAAAATGTATCTCACTGCTTTCCTATGTAATGGGACTTTCTCGGGAGGCTTTTCGCCAAATATCCTACTTGTTCTTAAAATGTTTTGCCACATTCTCTACAAATTATTAAAATTTGAACAACATCTTCAGAATTGAATGTTACCATTTTAACGTCGTTCTCAGTCTTACAAAAAAAGTATTTTAAATGTCAAACCATGGCAGCGAAAAGTCGACTAATGGTATCTGCTTACTCTTGCTATGGAGGCCCCTGTTAGCTTTAAACAAAAAAATAATGTTATATCTCGGTTACAAGAATGATTTTTTGGAAAAAAAGTGTTTGATATTCTCATAGAAAAATATCGCAGTATTGCAGACGTCAAAAAAAAGTACCATTCCATTTAAAAAATAGCCTAAAAATGCAATTTCTAAAAATTAAAAAAAAAAAACGTTGGAATCAGGTTGCCACCTCTAAAAAGTATTTAAGAACAAAATACATAAACGGGATGGAAATTCTACGTGGGACATTCTGGTAAATAATAACTGATTAAGACAGACACGAGCGGTAACGGTTAAGTACTTTTTAACTGTCACTTAGAAACATTTTGTAAAGCAATAGTTCTCTAGGAGCAAAAATTTAAAAAATGACTTATTACTCTAACACCCTGAGAACCCAAACGCGCACACAGCGGGGATATGCTAGTGTTAATTTTGGATTAAGAACTACTTCATACCAAAAATTGCGTCAAATATACAGGGAGCCATTTTGCATAAGAATCGTGCGGCTGCGTTGGAAGTATGCCAAGAAACTAACTTTAATGGGTATTATACTACTTTTGGTGCTGGCGTTAATAGGTAGAAATTTGTATTTCTTAATGTAAAGAGTAGGTTTTTAAAATGAGGGTAAGAACAAATAAAAAAATGTGTATTTTTTTCAAATCATGTAAGAAGTGCTAGCCGTTTGCCAAATCATAACAACTTGTAGCATTAAAAATTATGTGATGTGAACTTCCTTCTAATAATAACCTTTACTTAAATTAAGAGACATGTACTGTTCACCCAAAGTAATCCCTGAGTAGCAGCTGCTGGTGTAGGTAAAAATAGTTTACGAAATTATTTTATAAATTTCATCCCAATTACTTAATTTTTGTTATTGTAGAGATAAAATGACACGCTGTCTTTAAGAACCTTATAAACAGCAACCTCAGAAAGTTAACGTATGAGGTGGAATTATATGAAAATAAGGTACTCAGCGAGGCTTGGAACATATGAAAGTTTGAATCTAAAAATGTTTAGGTTTAGCAGTCCTCGAACGTTAACAAAACCCTAAGAAACGCCCACTATTTTAGAAGCTCTACCAACAAATCCTTCCTGCATGCCCACAAAAAAATGAGTCGCCTGACCACTGGGCAATTCTCAGCATACAATGAGTGTATGTTGGTCTTCGGTGCCTCAAAACCGGAACACCTCGGCTAAGGGAGTAAACTCTAACAGATCCTAGTCTTTCTAGTAAGGGGGAAAAATTACCACCCTGTAGTTAGACGTCCTCCAGGTTGCGGGTTGAGGCGATTGCCCCTCATCACTCGGAAAATATCTTTTCCTGTATAAAATTTAATCGACACTCTCGGAACAGAGAGAATGATCTGGGGTACTTGTAATGTAATTACGATTACTTCTATACTGGTGTCCCAAAGGAACAGCGAGCCAAGAGGGAAATATCAGTGGTCATACACAGACGGTTCAGGAAGTATGTAACAACATGGGAACCCATAGATGAAAGAATCATTAAAATTAATTAATTTCACTCCATGGTGATAAAGTGTCTCTTTTGGCTAATACTTATTACATACATAGAAGGAAAAAAACACAAAAGTTGGAGACTACTAAAGAACATGAGAGGAGATGAAAAGAAAGGTCTATCTCACCCATAACAGCGCGAGCGTGGATTTTATATTTTGAAGAAATACTAACAGAAGATATGAATCATTTAAGCTAACAGAAAATATAAATTCAAATGTAGTTGCACAAGGATCACGAATAAGACTTTCTGTAGCAGAAATAAAAGAAGTGTGTCAAACACTCAAGAATTACAGAGCTCCAGGCCCTAGGAATATTCCGTATCAGCTTACCAAATATAGCAACGACGAAAAATGCGTAAATAAATCCAAAGAACAAGAAGAGTGGAAAATTTCCCATATAACTACTATACATAAGAAAGGTGACAAAACTAAATGCGAGAACTACAGATGAATATCTGTCACAATTCCTATCGGTAGAATCTACGGAAAAATAATAACAAAACCGTATCGAAAAGAGTACTGTGAAGTGGAGGCAGAAGAACAAGCCGGTTTTAGAGCAAGGGTATCCACTATTGACAATCTTTTTACAATGACATACATATTAGAAAAGAAAACCGTTCTCAGTCAAGAAGTATATATTCTCTACGTAGATTTAAAAAAAAACCTATGATAGCATCTCTCTAATAACACTCTGGGAAACACTACAACAGGCCAATATAAATTTACAATTAATCAAGGCTGTAAAATCATTATGTTTTAACTCTATATCAAAAGTTAAAGTAGGAAATAGCTTAACAACAGGGTTTCCAAGTAACATAGAGACGTAAACAGGGCGGTTGTGTTTTAATCACGCTATTTAAGGTGTATTTAGGATATAAAAGGATGAAAAAGGAAGTGCCATAATATGAGCATACCTCTAGATGTATGACAACCCTATATTCTCTATCATTTGCAAATGCCGAAATTGTAATTGCTCAAGAATATAAGACTAAGCAAACTAATAGAGAAATATAAAGAGTGGAGATTAGAGGTAAATCTGCAAAAAACTGACTACATGTACATTAGAGGAGAACAACAAGACCTGATCCTAACAAACGGCCAGATTCAAGTAATGGGACATTAAATGATATAATTCGAGAAAGAATCATGCGGGGCAAGAAAGCAATCTCGATGTTGAATAATAAATTCGTGGGACAAATAGATATCAAGAGATAATAAAAAACATTTATAATGCAATAAGAAAAACATTTATTATCAGTAAAGGAAAGTATGGAGAAGACGTAAAAGCCACAGAAATGGATTTCTGAGTCGATTACCAGTCTATACCTATTTTAAAATATATGATAATTAAAGCAGGTATATACAAACATTGCTATGTGAATTATTTATTATATTGTAGAGGTAAAATGTTTACGTTATCTTATACTATGGTAGATTTCAATAAATGAATAACAAGAAAATATGTTCTTATCAAAAAAAGTACGCTCTTGATATTCTCACTTGAAACTTAATAACAGCAGGAAAAGCTGCACAGATTTTAGGGCGTTAGTGTAGTACACAACTTATAACAAAATCAATTCAGGATCATAAATTTCGGCTTTTCCAAACTTTTCACCCCCTAGTGCCATAAAAGAGAATATTGAAATAACAGCCTCAATAATTCGTCCCTTGTTGACACTTCTCGTTAGAAAATCTTTTAACTTAGTAGGGCCAAATTTTGCAACCTCCGGCAAAAATACTTTTCTCACCCTTTTGTTCGTTAAAAGCGTCAAATATGGGTTACTGAGATAGTGAACATATATTTAAGTGGGAAGAAATAAATTATAGCTAAAGGTATAAGCTCGATTTTTATTGATGTAATAGACTTGTGCAGTTATATTACTCTCAGATAAGTTTTATCACAATTGTCTTAACTTCTTTGCAAATACAGCACAAAAGTGTATGCGAGGTTTGTGACAGAGCTAATTTCAGAAGTAGAAAAAGTAATTGGTAAAAAAAGTATTTACAAGCCAAAATAATGCTAAAATTACATTATTTGTGCCGTATAATAAATTTATAAATATATTTAATAAGTTATTAAATATTTTTAATTGTTATTTTTTTTTAATCTTCTCGTATTCCGCCGCTGCAATATTATGTTAAAGCTGTAAGAGATATTTATTAGTTTCAATGTAATTTAATTAGGCAAATATCTATAGTTGGGCGCTAAATTAGAATTTTTATGAAAAAATCAAACTTAGAATTATAAAATAAAAGTAGATTGGTCCATTTTCGACCATTTTTTGCCTCTTTTTGACGCAAATGCCGTCGCATATAATTTTTTTTCCACAAAATGGCTCTTTACCGCCTTACATTGATCCTTTGTCTACATAACTGCAAAATTTGAAATAGTAAATCGTACTCATGTCTTTGTATTTCTGAACCATTTTGAACCCATTTTTAACCGAAATGTAAAAAACTCTTTTCTAATATGTAGGTACCTTTTCATCTTACTTTGAACTTGACTAGACCTTGTCGCTGATTTTTCACTTTTTGCGTGCAGTTCTCCCCTAAGAACTTTTTTAAATAAAAAAGTAATATGGCACTACATAAAATGTAGAAAGAAAGATAAATCAATTTAATTTGTGCGAAATAAAAATTCATCTGGGAGTTATGGAATACCTTCAAAAATATATCTATCAACAATGCAATAAATGTATCTAATGACATGACTTATTATGCCAGCGTACAAAATTTTAAAATTATAGGTTAACTGGAGGTGGCTCAAAATTGATGGGATTACAACCAAAGCAAATTATTTGTTATATGGTGATAGATCCTTGATAAACTCTATTTGAAAACAAAGAGCTAACTGACAATTTCTTAAACTAACCTAAAATATTGATAAAAACCGCAGCAAAAGCTATAGAATTTTTATATTGACATCGTATATCATTCGTATTATAATTCGACATGAGTTCCACCAAAAAAGGGCCATTATTTGTAGATATAGTAGGGCTTGATCAGAGGTACTATATTCTACCTTTACTGCTCCTGTATTTAATTGATTTTTTTTATTAAGTATGCTTCTTTCATGCATGTTTTTGCAGTTTAACTAAACATACCAAGGGCAGTATAGTTTGTTCGTTTGTTGACTTGTAAGTGACGGAATTGCGGAATTTGCTACTAATAAGTACCTTATAGTTTGCGTTATGCTACCACTTCTTAACATCTTTTTGGTGATATCAAATTCTTTATCATATTTTTTAAATATGCATTTATGGGCTATAAATATTACAAATCTAATTAAATAATTCCAATTAAATCAAAAACAATTCTTTAACATTGTAAGTTTCAATCGCAACTTGAGGCCTTGTTAAAATGTTAAAATTCTAACCAGTTTCAGCCAGTTAATTATGCGCAGGGCAGCAAATAAATAATTCTGGTTTAAAACAAAACCAATACCCAACTAAGGGGATTTATCACGTCGCTAATTTAAAAGTTTGGGTTAATTTAAAATTAACTCTCTCCTACTGGTTGTCCCATTTATCGTATCTGCCAAAAATGGCGCCTTACTTTATTTACCTATTCCAGAAGAGGTAGCGAGCATTAAAATTAATTAAATCGTATATAATCATCCCAAAAGTTTACGGCTGTTTGGAAGCCGCAGGTTTCTAAGTAAAATGGAAACGGTATTAATTTTCGGTCGGATAGTTTGAATCGTACGCTTTTAGTATTATTAAAAATTCCAACTTACAATTTTGTATAATTTGAGGTGCATATAATGAAAAAGTGCAAACCAAGACCTGAATTGTTTGTACTGATGAAAAAAAAAACACACAATAGAAACAGGAAATTTTAAATAAAAATTGTAGAAGTTAAGAATTTGATAGTGCTACAATGGCAGCAAGTTGTTTTTAGTTGAGCGAGAAGGTCTTTACAGTGCCGATACACCTAGACTATTTTCAATATTTGTTACCTTAAGGAAATTTACAACTTAAGTTTAAACCAATCCTAAAGTTTTATTTTTAAAATTTATCAATATATAGTATTGAGTTTTTTATAACATTGGATTTAATTTTTTAATTAATCGGCAGTAAAGACATCAAGTCAACAGAGACGTATAAATATGGATAATATTATTCTGGTTTCCCAGTTAAAATGGTGAACAAGTTAGAATCCAATATGTTTATATATGTAGTTGCACACATACACTTAAACAAAAAAAAATTAAGAAGAAATCGTACCAGAAAATTATATTTACAACATTATTAAAATTGCAGAACGAGTTTTTTTATAAAAAAAAATTGCAACGTTCTCATAAAAAACAAGCAAAAATAAATATACAGAAATAAAAATTTCTAAAAATTCCGTAAAAATGCTACACGGTAATAAAAAATTGTTTACTACTTACTACAATTTATTTGGAACATCGATATGCTGTTTCTAATATTTTCTTTTCGACATACCTGAAAATAAAAACAGATTTAGACAATTATTTTATACATATCACAGCAGTAATAATTACTGATAACTAAATTACTGAATTTCTTTGTTTTACAATTATTAAAATCATGAAATTAGCAATCTACACGGAACCGTCTTCTGATTTGGAATACTAAAAGATCCCGATATGTACCTCTAAATCAAAAAATATTGCTATGTTAAGTATACATGTCTTTGGATAAAAAATGTTCCAAAAGAGAAATATTCCCGTATTATACGCGGGTTACCCTAATGGCTTAAACTGTGAATAAATGTTATTCAAGGATTACGTCTTCGTAGCAAGGCCCAACAGAATAGGCTTATTATGTCAGGCTTATGTGAAATTGAAAAAGAATAGAAAACCTTCAAGCAAAATTTTTCTTTGGCGACAATACACCTGCTTAATAGACGTAAGGAACGAAATCATTTATCTTTCAGACGCCATTGTTGGCTGATTCCGCTCTGTATTCTCCAGAAATAATTTTGGAAGAATTCAGTTTTATTACATGATTCGGTCTTATAATTTGATTTTTTAATATAGTAACCATTTTCACGCTAGCGTTAGACAAATTTCTTACCGTCTAAAGTATCAGTTTGACTGTTGCCAGAAAAAAAAATCTAGATAATTTTGTTGTGATGAATCTGAAAAAACAAAAAAATCAATAAAATAGTTTCAATTTAATAATCTATAATAGTAATAAAAAAGTAATTTAGATAAAATTAATATGTGTAAAATTGTTTTATCATATTTTAGTAAACTAGCTTTTCCAGTAACCGTTTTTTGATACTTACTAATTTTGGGGGAAAAATGGTAACTATTAAATTTATTTTGTAGTGCTTTTTTTATTTTATTATCCAACACTATTAAGTCCACCGTTATTAATTCAAAAGGGTTTTGTTTTAAAAAGTATCAAAACAAAAAAAAATAAATTTTATTTCAGAATTAAAAAGGTAATAAGCAAAGAACCCACTTGCTGCTGCAGTTGTTTTTTTGTGCTACTACAAACAAATTAAAAGTTTCCATAAAAATAAACTATTTTATTTGTACCTATTTCTGTTAATGTAATTTCGAACATGACTTTTTATTTTAGGGGTCGCACGGAGGCACCAGAGTTTACCGAGGTGGTAAAATTGTTGGCAAAAACGACAGTAGCAGCGCAGTACATTAAAATACTCCAGATACTGAGATATATGGCACTAAGTAAAAAAAAATTTTACTTAAAACTTCTTTTATAATAAAAAAAAAGTCATGACATGTTTAGCCAACACTGTGGCTTCATTAGAGGATACAAATAGAATGAACATAAAATGAACGAACAAAACGTTTTTTATCTGATTTACCATGAGTTTCTCAAATTTATCTAAATCTATTGAAACAAAAAAATTTCCTTTTGCTTATATGCTACAATCATGTTTAGTTTAATTTGAAAATTGCCTATTTTGTTATTGGGATTTCCATGGTCCGTAATACATTTATAGTTAGTGGAAGGGTCTTTAAAATTAGGGTAAACTGAACCTTTTTTAAAATAGTTTTAGTCATATTTAAGCTACAACCATTATGGATGGTAATTTGTTTAATTAAATTAAGTTCTTTTTGAAAATCTTTTAAATTTAGGGCTAAGGTGTTTAATCTATGCTATGAAAGGCTACTAATTTATGTCGTATTAGATGACATGAAGTGTAATATATTGTTGTATAAGTGTGTGTTGGTTTGTGAAAAACAGCAAAGATATGCTTATTATTTTCTCTTTGTATGGTTAAATCAAGAAAGTTAAAAGAACTATTAGTTTCATGGTCTATATTGAATTTTATACTGATATGTAAATTATGATTTCTAGAAATGCGTTTAGTTGTCTTTCTGTTCCAGTGAAATAAGCTTAAACGTCATCTACGTAACTATGCTAACAAAAAATTTACTAAAAAGATGTTGTTGGCTAATTTGGTTCTCTAGACAATCCATATATATATATATATATATATATATATATATATATATATATATATATATATATATATATATATATATATATATATATATATATATATATATATATATATATATATATATATATATATATATATATATATATATAATATATATTTAAAATAGTTTTGTTATAAACATTATTCATTATTTCCTCTTTTTTAATAATTGGTTCTTGTTTTAAAGATAGAAGTTTATCAACAAAAATCAATGTATCTTGAACCAGTATACTTGGAAATAAATTAGTTACATCAAAATAGACATTTTTTGGTAAATTGAATGTTGAAAATTTCATACCATTGCGATAAAAAAAAGTAGTACAAAAATTAGCGACCCCAATTTCAGCTCCCGGTCTGACATACGAAATTTTAAAAGTTACAAGGTAGCTTTTTCTTGGCATATCCGTAAATGAAATTTTCTGATGTTGCTAATAACTTGCAAAATCCGTCTAGATCGAACCGGAAAAGTGTCGAAACAGAAATATCAGTATTTTGTACGAATCCTATTAGCTTTCAGCTGAAATTTTTAAACGATTTCTATATGAAATCTCGTTATAAATACATTGCAAGATTTTACAATAATAAACATAAAACTGTGAAATGACTTTTTCATAATCCCTGTACCAATATTGACAATTATTTTATCCTCACACTATTGCTTTTTGCTACTTATCAGCTAGAAGACCAAGTAAGTGAGATACGTGTTTTTAAAATCCAGGTCCTCTTTCTTTTTCCTCTTGCAGCTTATATGGGATATAGGTATAATGCCTCATTTGAAGGAATTTATACGCCGAAAATAGTTTTCTATCATTAGCCAATCTTGGAAATGTAGTATGTTGAGCCAAATGTTGAATGAATCAAATAAAAAAGCCGTACAATTGATATAGGTTATATGGGGGAATTATTGGAATCACAAGTTGAATTTTTTCGACGAGCCCATGGATTACGAAAAACATATTTTCAGAAAAAAGATATGATGTCCGTACGGATGTGTGTGTAGACAAAATTTTGTTTAAATATAAATAAATGAATATATAAATATAATAATATTAAAATATAATAAATAAAATAATAATAATAGATAAATTAATAATTAATCAAAGCTGTATCTTCGTCATTGGTGGAAACTTTTCGGCGACCGGAGCCCGGGTTTCCTATAATACTTCCATGCTCTCGAATTTTAGATTTATGCTTAATTTGATTTAAGCTGTGTTGTTAATGGATTTTTTTTAAATTATGCGACTTTTACTTTTCAGGTTAAAATTACGTAACATTGAGTTTTCAAGTTGCCAGAAAATATTTTGTAAATATGTTGTATAATAGACCAGGACATTTTTGTTGTACTATTTTTTATTGATCGCAATGGTGCTTTAAAAGTGTTTTCGTTAATGTGTTGTGGGCGATGAAAAATTACAAAAAATGTTTCTTATCGAAACTTTTTGCTTTGTCAAAATATTAGTTTTTCGATTTAAAAAAATACTAGATTCAATTCCCACAAAACAATCCGCGATTATTCATAATTTTTTTTTTAGAAAAATTAGACACTTAAATCTTTTTATCGAATATAGTGTTTGAAATAACAAAGTGTGCAGCATGTTTCTTCCTTGAGCCAGTAATTTTTTTTAGGAAACTGATTGAATATAGAACAAAAATATCGGGAAATTGTGCTATTTTGATATTTTAATTGTATAAAAGCAGTGTTGTCAAAAGAACAGGAAATACTGTGTATAAGATTGTGGACTTTGGGGATGTATATTTCGAAAACAAAAAAAAATAGGACCTCGAATTTATGATCAATGCCCCAAAAATTACTATTGTAACAAAAGTTTTTAAAATCGAGGCGAGGGTACGCTGCATATTTATGAAAATGATTATTGATAAAATACAGTAATAAAACTCGTTAACTTCAAAAAAGCTACTTTAATGAACCTCTCCTTAGTTAGAGAGCAATTTAAAATCTGAATGACATTAACTTAACATAACTCATAACAGGATTACCATCAAGTCGCAAAAACGACATAATATGCACTAACCTTTTAAATATTTAAAATGCAAATTGCGCCCTAAAAACAGACCTTTCGTAATAAAGTGCCAAGCACGTCTATGGTATTTCAAACACTGAAGCTAATTGAATCCTTTAGTATCGCCCAAGCTGGCACATCTGCATAAACTAGGTGCTACATTTTATTAATATTTTATCACGGCTTCAGATTATTAATCAAGGATATGATCTATAAACTGCTGGTACTAAAATGAAAATGCTCTATGTTTCATATCTAGGGATTATGTTATAGGAATAATCATACGAGATATTATCAGCTGCCTTAGTTAATAAATATATTAATTTAACAAATAGCTTGGTGGAACAGAAAGTATATAAAAGAGAACATAAACAGTATTAATTAGTTTACAACAAAATGTCAAATAATTTTGGGTAATCAACTGTTTCAGGTGTCGTATGGACGATGTTCCGTCGATAATTGCCTTATTTTTTGTCATGCATTCAAGTGAAAATCTGCACAGGGCCCATGACTTGTTCTTACTCGGTTTAGTGTGAGCCATTGCCAAAATTTGTTGGAATCTCGCTGATGTACACTACCCTTTCACCCTGCTTTTAACTTGAAATTCTCAAATCTCATCTTCATTGTAGATTTGATAGGTGATATACTGGAATGCAGTCGATTGATATTTGCATCTGCAATTTCTTAATATATAGATAGTTGGGTTCTTCAGGATTTTATCGAACACTCTTATTGCGTCGCATTTCTGGCTGAGTATTGGGAGGCACTATGTTCAGCTGGATTTTATTGTACAGGATATTAGGGACATTGTGCATAATTGCGTATTAATAATTTGGCTTTGTGCACTCCACGGAGACGCAATAATCTACCAGCGAGTTACAAGTCACAGAGCCGTATTTTTAAGCTTGTACGAATTTTTTCGCGTACGACTGGATTCGTGTGATAAATATTCGTTCACGACACGTTACTGTGACAACGTCGCAAAGTGTTTGATTACACACGAATTTGATATACGTCTCACGACATCACAATTTTTAATACTTTGGGAAATTATTCAAATTGTATGAGTCAAAAGGAAAATAAATATAGTGCGTCTTTTATGTTTTTTTAGAAAAGAACTTAGTTCGGCCTAATAAAAAATTTAAAATCAATTATTTAGGATTTCATAAAAATCTGATGCAAAGAAACCAATAAACTAATACATTGCAGTAAAGAAAACCTTTTTTGTAAGTCAGGTAACCAGATTAAGAATTCCTAGAAATATTAAGAAATAATACGGAAATTAAAATTCACCTGGAATTTTAGCATACTAATTTCCTCTATTAAATGTCAATATTATAAGGTACACAATACAGAGTCCAAAGATTTTTTATGTCAAAAACTTGACAAAGACAGCTAATGGAAAATTCCTAAAAATTTCCATATTAATGTGTTTTATTTATTAAGCGTCTCTTAGATAAGGATATTTTCCTTAATTCGGATTGAGTGAAACACAATTTTAGACCAAATTTACGAACGAAAACCAGTATTCATAATTTTTTTGTTCACAAAAAAATAAATGAAGAAAATATTTTATAAATATATTATGATAAATTAATAAGAGTTAAATAGGAGTGGCCCATAGTAAAAATGATAACTGAAGGGTTTTTGGCACAGTGTCATTGCATTTGTGTTGATACTTTCGTTATATATCCTGCAATTTACCAAAACATTTTGCAGACAATACTGTACCACTTACGTTACTTGTTTTACGTTATGAACATTGCAGGTGTTAAATAAACGGTTTTGTTACAATAATAATATGTAGAAAACCCTTTTAAAAAATTTCGTTTTCCTATATTAGTTTGTAAATTTGGGATCTGCAGTTACATCTTAACAGGGTAATGTAAAGTTAACCAATAAGATTTTTATATGAAGAATAATTTTAAAATTTGCTGGGGAGTTCTATAATTTCCTCATATTTGTATAATTTGATTTTTACATTTTTGAATAAAAATTACGTAGGCTTTAACTCAAATTTGGGGTTAATTTCAAGGCGTTAAGAGTGATATAGGGATAAACTGATACGAATTCCACAACACGGAACGGAACAAAATGGCGTCAGTAAAAATGTTTGAAAAGACAATATATATATATATATATATATATATATATATATATATATATATATATATATATATATATATATATATATATATATATTCGTACCACTTTACCCCTATATCACTCTTAACGCATTTACATAACTTTTCTTAATCATTTTATTAGGCTTCAATTTTGTTTTGTTACCTTAGATTCGTAGGTAAAATGTTTATTTTTACGTAACCCTTTAGTTTTATATAAAATTTGAGCTAAATTGGATAACTAGTTTTTAAATAATAATTTTTTGACATTTTCCTTAGACTACCATTTCGTTTCGCCATATTGGATTCTTACCAAAATATTACCAGGTCTTCTCCATACAACCCTTAATTTTTGACACGAATTTGAAATCAATCGGGTAAGTAGTTTTTTAGCTACGGCTCGACAGACAGACTAATGGAATTAAGAAAACATATGCAAAATGAATCCATTAAGTAGTTTCCTCCAGCTAAATTTCTAAATCTTTTATTAGGCCGCTATTTTGTTAAATCTTATGTAATATATTTGAGTGCTGTGCATAATTTGAGATAAGTTGGATAAATAGTTTTTAAGTGATAATTGTTTTAACATTTTACTAGGCGGTCCATTTTGTTTCGCCATATTGGATTTTTACGAAAATGTTACTGGATCATTCCCATGTGATCCTTAATTTTTATCATAATCAGAAGTCATTTGTTTAAGTAGTTTTTAGCTATGCCGTTAAAAGACAGTCAGATAGATACACAGACCAACGGAATCGGGAAAACGTGTTTTTCGGCATCTAGGGACCTTGAAACGTAAAGATTTGAAAAAAATGGGATGATATTTTCACGATTACAATATTTCCCTATACGAGGGAAGTGAAAATCGGTAAATTCACCTTAACCCACAACTTCCCTCTTAAAAAATTTTAGTATTTGGTGATAAAAACAAAAAAAATGTTTTGTAAAATAAAACTTTAATATAAATGAATTCAGTATGACATTATTTTGTTTTATGTACGTGGAGTTGTATCAGTTCTCCTCTCTTTAGTCCCTGGTTTGCGTAGCGAAACCATTTCATCTCAACAATTTCAAGTTCTCGGTCTGTTATGTATTGTGCGCTTGAAAGTACAGCATCTATAAACGAAAAAAAAATTATTTATGAATGATTGAAAGACACTGATTAAATTATTCTTGTTGGAACTTATGGTCATAAAATCCAAATATTTCTACTAATGTAATTCCAAACTAAATAATTTTTTATTAAATATATATTAACCCATTTTAATCTTAAACCGCAGACAAATGTGGTGGCATTTTTAATTGATTTTATGTCTGGAGGGTATGCAAGTGGGAATAATATCTACATGAATCTGAACCTACATGAAACAGTTTATCATCAATTTGTGGCTGCCTGTTCAAAAACATATTTGAATAAAAAGAAAACAAGAAACAAAAATTTAAATTTGCTATGCTAGACTTCATCAAAATGTTTGTAAAAAATATATAGATACTTACCTTTCTATATATATCTAACATTTTACCAATGTATTTGGTATATTTTGGTGAAATCGCTATTCACAGCACAAAGGAGAAGCGAGAAAACGAAAATAACGAACAGTGAATAAGTAGACCAAAATACAAAATGTTTGGACGGGGTTATGTCTTCTGTTCCCAGCATTGTTTATTTAAAAACGGAAATCATTCGTCTAGGCTACTTTTGGAAAATAAAACTGGTTCGGACTTCAAGTAATATTATTGCGAGTTTATTATTTAATGTGTTTGTTTGAGAACAATTGTAACATGGTAAACCTATTGAATTAATAACGTTTTTGGGGAAACAATCTATTTTCGTAATTAAAATGTAAACTAGGGAAGGTAGCGAAAATTTTGTTAAGGAACTTTTTATATAGCAGCAGAACACTAACGTTAATGTAAAAATACCTTAATTTTACGACCAAGAGATGTTAGTTTTATAACGTATAAAGTATAAGATATAATTGTGGTAAACATGTTTAAAATAATTTTAACAAGTACGACTTTGCAATGTTTAAGTAAAACGTTTCACGGGGTACTTTTAAAAAATGTAACATAACATTCCTAAGATTTTTTGTTGCTGTGGGATTAATTGTTATTTAAAAATAAAAACAAAAATGCCTTAAGTTGTGAAAGTCAATGAACTACATATACGACCACTTTAATATAAGTGAATTCAGCATGGCATTATGTTGTTTTATGTACGCGCAGTTGTATCAATTCTCCTTCTTTAGCCGCTGGTTTGCGTAACAAAACCATTCCATCACATAATTATATAGTTTAGAAATGTTAGGTATGTAACATGTCTAAAAGAATTCTAACAAGCACAAGTTCATATTCATATTCATATTCACTTTATTTATATTTAAGCCATCCATAGTGTAGATGTATACGTCAGGAAGAAAACAAAAATATAAAATTTGTAAGGTTTAAGTAAAACGCTTCATGTTACTTTTAAATAACGTAACATAATATTGCTAAAATGTTTTTTTTTGCTTTGTGGGATTAATTGTTACTTAAAAATATAATCAAATGATAGTAGTGTTAGTATTTTAAAGGTAAATATCTTAAGTTGTGAAAGTCAATGCCCTACATATACGGCAACTTTACAATTTTCTAATTAAAATTCACTTGTAGGACTTTCATTGTCCTTAATATAAATTGTTAACAATGTTTCGACCAGCAATATATGTTCATTCTTTACTAAATGTAAACTAAGGGCTAAATCTAAAACTCCGAGTTTATATAGTAGGATGCAATGATGCGTGAAATGTTCATACACGAGAATAAGTGTTTCCAAACATCTGAAATACCGATTATAAACTTGCCAAAGATTTCAATAAATCCTTCCTCAAATTTCCTTGGTAAGGATTTTAAATTCTGACCATTAGATTGTATGTTCCTTTCCTCAGGAATGTTTAGCGATATTCAATCTTGATGTTTTTGATGTTCTTTAATTCTTATATCAAGGGGTCTCTTTGTTTACAAAAATAAAATTGACCATACTTAAATGGTGATAGATATAGTTAATAACTTTCTTAAAGTGTTTCCCGACTTAAAGACTGTTTAATATTATACTTTCTTGGTGATCATTTCGGGTGTTTCTTTTACATATGGAATAGTTATGAGCGAGCCAGTTGGCTGTCCTGTCATTTGAGTCTCATAATTATGTTATTAACTTTTCTGTATAATCATTCTACCATTCTGCTTAAGGTCATATTTAATAATACCAATGTGTTTATCTAAAGACTGCTTGTCCCTTCATAGGTTTTTGGCTTGGTTATACAGAGATCTAATAACCTTGTTTTATAGCCCTAGTTGATGAGATTTCTGGTTAAGGTAGTGTTCACTATAAGGAGGTTTCCTGTAAACGGAAGTCTTGATCAGATTATTTTAACGATTAACAGGAACATGAAGAAAAGGTAAGCTGAAATTTTCTTCTTTCTCCATCTTCCACTCGATTGAAGGACGGATGTTATTTAAATGATCTATAAATTATTCTAGATGTTCGTTATCCTCGTTCTATATAATAAAAGTGTCGTCGGTTTATCTAAACCAAACTTTAGGCTTAAATCTTGCTGACTCTATGTCACGGTTTTCAAACCACTCCATGTAACCATTAGTCAAAATTGGTGAGTGGGATGAACCCATGGGAAGACCGTCATCTTGAACGCAGAACTTATCTTTAACCTGAAAGTAAGCATTACGCCATCAACTCTCCAACAGGTCAATAATTCTATCCAGTGGTAACTAAGTGCTTTCAAAAGAAAGTCAAGTCTAGTTTTGTTAATGGGCAACGACTCTTCCAGTGTCACATTCTAGAAATGTTATCCAAAGAAGTAATCTCACCATGCAGTGGCTGAATGATCTGTAGTAGCTAGAAGATGGCTATTCGGTGAGTTCCTTAAGCTTGTGATTGGTCGTAATGCCAGTATGGAGACTCGCAATGGTGTGGTGTAATTGTTGCTCTGATTTTATTGGTTATATGTTACTTATAGCGTTTCAATATCTCATACGTTTTCGTTTCTATGTTGCTACGGCTGGTGCAGGAAAAGTGGCCGACAGTTTCCTTTTCTTAAAGTTTTTGCAATTTTCTCAACATATGTTGAAATATTGGTAGTACCTTGACGGAGAGATCATTACAAAGTACTGATGACTCTTCTTTTAAAATGTGGTTTCTTTTATCAAACTCTATTACATTCCATCTAAACTCTTCAGCTTCGGGTATTTCTATGTTCATCTGAATATGTTGAGAACCTAAATCTTCTTTGTGTTTATAGCAAAATACCATCTTTTGCCAAGAAGTTGTTCTTGTGTGAGAGAGCATTCTTGAAGAAATATTTACAACTATTCCTTGATAGTTGGTAGTAGGCTTAATTATTAAACCGAACCTAACCTAAGTAATAAACTAACAGATTTAGAAGTTTAGTAAGACATAAATGTTTTTGTGTAAAATTCAGATTTTCTACACGTGTTGGATATTCTCATTCACGACATGTTGACGATCAAAATTTTATTTTGGATTGAATTGGACCCTTTATTATCTTGCAAGCTGTCGAATGTATAAAGTAGGTGCTACATTTTATTATTGTTCCAACATGATTCTGTAAATTATTAATCAAGTTTAGTGCCCATAAACCCAACTTGACAATTAAGCAAAAGTGTGCTAAATAGAATTTGTCACGAAGTACTTAATTGACAATAAATTAACGAAATTTTTATATTACACAGTTACACTGATTACAGTTTTAGGAACCAAAACAACTTATCCGTAATTAATTTTATGTAATTTGCAAATATATATTGAGTAGTGCAACCGTAGTGTAAAAATATAAGTTTTTCAGTTCTTTTTGTATATTATTAAGTGATAAATGTAACTAATTTCTTTGCTAAACATTTTAAAATGTGATGAAGGTCGTAGTTTTTTAATAAAATAAGGCGAACCTTTTCAAGAAAACACATTTTTCTTCCAATAGTCTTCAAGAGAAACCAACATACTATTATTGAGTTCCTTATTATATTTAATAGGTATAATTGAATCAGTTTAACTTTTCCTCAGATATTTTTCACACACGATGCGATATTGGATATATGTTTAATTTTTTTTTATTAGGAGCTTTGCTATAAGTCAGCTAAAAATTGGTCAGTCAATAATTATTCTATAACAATATAATGACAAAAATCAAGCAGGTCAATCATTACGGTTTTAACAGTCTTTCAATTTATTAACTGGAAGCCAGTCGCTGCAAGATTGTTAATTAAAAAGTCGCCTTAATAAACATCGAGGAACAAAAAACTTCTTTCAGGATAAACGTTTTAATCTATAAATTCGAAACAACGTGCACAGCTCGTTTACTTTGCTACTTAAAATGTAAATCCGTACCTCGACCATCGCTAATAAAGTTCCTGACCCGCGTCGGCTATGTTGCAGCATAAAACTTAATAAGGTTCTTTAAAAGGTTATTAATCGAAAATTGTATTGTATTTACTTAATACTCTTTTTCATGAAAGGTACATTTGCTCTAGTATTGCTACTAGAATGAAATCGTAAAAAAATAAGAGATTTGCTTTTTAGATGTATCGGCCTGCCGTTCTGTCTATATACGGCATTGCTCAAAAACTACTTATTCAGTTAAATCCAATATAAAGGATTTAAATGGCTGCTAATGGAATGTTAAAAAATCATTAATTTGGAACGACTCATTCAATGGAACTGAGATTTTACGCAAAAACCAGGTGTGATATAATGATAAACTATTAAAATTTCGATGCGAAACCTTCATGACGAAACAAAATGGCGGCCTAATGAAATATTTAACAATAAAACAATATCATAAAACTGTTTTTCCCACTGATTTAAAATTTTGCACAAAAATCAAGTATAAAATAATAATAAAATAGGGTATAATTTTGCTATTTTTTAACAGGCCATAGAATTCGAGAAAATAAGCAAATTTTTCAAATAAAAATATGTCCTTAAATGCTTGGTTTCCGATATACAGGATGTTAGAAAAAAATGTTTTTTTTATCATAACTTTCATACCACTGTAGATATTTTTATGAAATTTAGTACACTGTTTTTCTGCTATCAAATGATATTTTTTGATGTAAGAGATTTTTTTTATTTGTACCAGTGACGTCCAAACAAGATTTGGAATGAATATTTTTGAAGAAAAAGTAGTACCCTATTTTTTCTTAAAATGAACATCATTTTTGAAATACTCATTTACGTTGGAGCAAATTTGGTCTCTTCACCTTTTTTCATACAACGCACTGTTTTCAAGTAAAAAAATCTCTAAAATCCGATATGATGTTTTGTATGTAAAATTCGCTTTTGTCTAATTTTTATTAAAGTAAAGTCAATCAGTTGAAATAGACAATACTATAATTCAAATATAATGCAAAAAATAAATTAGTATTATTTTTAGTAAAAGAAGCAACATTTTCAATGTATTTATTTTAGGTAATTGAAAAAAGGAATGTAAAAGCTAATTCCCTTACATGTAACTACAAATTTAGTATGCTTGTGGGAGTACCAATCAATAAATAAATGAAATAAAATAAATAATTCAAAAATTCAACCACCTGCAATAAACTAACTGAACAATATCGCCGATAAAATGACTGGTAAAAAAGTTTTTTGATGTCAATTGGCAGTCAATTCCTTGTCGATCACTCGTGTGATACATTTTCGACGTGATTTTATCAGTTTGTTTCAATTGTGAAAATGGCTAATATTTATGAAAATAATGAACTCGTGAATATGCTGCTAATTTAATCATCTAATGTCATCAAAGTGCGGCTGCAGCTTCGCGGTTAAACGCGAAACGCTTTCTCTTAAGAGTCCATCCCAGACCCCGCTATTTTATAAATCTTGTGCAGAGCGCAACAGAAAGGGGAACATCTTGGAGGACACGCAGGAAGACCGAGACGACCTGACAATGTGCAGAAAGAACCAGAAATTTTAAATATTATCTTTTCATCGATTTTATCAAGAAGTCCTCGAGATAATTCAGATGAGGTCGAATTAGGTCAAACAAAAGTATGGACAACACTGAGGAAATTCTACCTGAAGACCATCCACGCAAAATCCCGTTTGAGAATTGCTCCTACAAAACCATGCGACTGATCAGAATTTTTCTCTAAGGATTCTTTTTGAACACGAGGCATTCTTTACTCGAAATGGCATGAATAATTAAAAATTTCTATGTTAGGCATTGTGGAATGGAATACTCATTGTGCGCCATATCTTACCAGACCGTTTAACGGGCGAAAACTATCTTCACTTTTTGCAAAATCATCTGCCTAATTTCTTAGAAGAAGTAGCATTAAATATAAGGCAAAACATGTGGCTTATGCAAGATGGGGCACATTTTAGAAGGAAGTGTCAGAATTTTAAGATGCTACTTTCCCTAACAGGTGGATTGGTCAGTTGCGTGGGCATCTCGTTCACCAGACCTCACTCCATGTGATTCTTTTGGGTTCCATGGAAAGGGAAACCAATTTCGTTACTACGCGCCGTCACGGAACAATGGTTACGACGTGCACAGCAATGGGCAAGAGAAAATGGTGCTAACTTATTGTTCATCTTCGGCCTTAGATATTACACCTTTCTTACACACATACTAAAAGAAAGGTGTAAGTATCGCGCTTAATTTTGAGTTAATTAAAAAAAGTTATTTGAGAAAGTTGTTTCTTTTAGGAATTTCTTACACAATAAAAAAATACCAACTCATAAATCGGAAATTTTGCATACAAAAAAATCCTATCGGATTATAGCGAATTCGCCATGCACCAAAACGGTTTTTATTTTTTTACGCGTAAAGTAAATGAGTATTTCAACTTCCATATTTATCGGACTAAAACGGCACTGTTAGTGACAGTCCTACCATTTGACTTCCCTCCCTAAGAGGGAAATATTGCAATCCTGAAAGTGCCCAAAAAAATGTTTTCCAAATTCCCTCTGTTTGTTAGCGTTATAGCTTCAAATTTTGTACAGGGTTTTCCCGTATATTTTTCCACCCACCTAGAGAGTTTATTTGAATAGATATGGAAATGCCGTAAATACAAAAGTTGTTGGGTTTTTTATGAAAATTTAGAATATTATCATTAGTGCGAAATTATTATTGAAAATGTAAAATTTTGACAGGTTGTCAGATTTTTTAAATGAAACACCCCGTATATTAAATCATATTCTTGAAGATCTTTTTTTTCTAATTTTAAACATATATATATATATATATATATATATATATATATATATATATATATATATATATATATATATATTTTAATATATTCTCTCAATTAGTTTTGGATATATAAGCGTTTAAACATTAAAGAAATGGTAAGGTAATTTGCCCTAAAACATAGTGAGCCATGGTCAAGACAATTGCAATGAACGACGTCTTTTTAACGTTCCCCGGTCAGAAGTATCTATTTACGAGCATTTTTAATATCTAATACGTTAGACGATGGGTTATTCGGAAGAAGAGAAACTCAACATGTTAGAATTATTTTATTTACGCGGTAAAAATGCATCGATAGCTCGTAACGAATATCTAAATAAGTTTAAAGTCAGTACAACATACATTTTCACAGATAGGAATTAGGTAGATGTGAGAATATGCTTCACAGATTTAATAGTGTGTATAATTTAGTGTTTTGAAGACAAATTGTAGACACCACGAGTAGGGATGCCCGATATATGAAATCCAACAATATATCGATATTTAGGAATAACAACTATATCTTTCAACAAAAAAGCTGGTTAAACCAGCATACAATCATGTAATCGCTATCACAAATAATGTAATTAATTTTATTTAAAAAGTCATATGAAATTTAACGACATCTTGAACTGTTAAAAATAAGCAACACCGTTACAGTAATATAGCTAACAGTGGCAATATAATTAGTAATCGTTAAAAGCCCTTTTTCATAGCATCGGAAGTATTCATGAAAAGCACATAAAAATCAAAAGAAAATAAAAAAAAACAAAATTACACCGAATATAAAACAAAATACACGGGCTTAAGAAATAAAAAGTTTAAAAATTTTATTAGTACCTTATCAGATAAAAATAAGTAAAGAATAACTAATTCCTAAACCATAACCAAATAACGTGAAAAATGAATAGGTACCTATCTAATAAATTATTTTATCAAACTAAAATTATTATTTTTTTTCTTTTGAGTTTATATAAAAGATTTAAACACAAAAATTAGTAGTGTAATAAACGCGGTTCATTTTAATTAGTAGTCGATCTACTCTCTTTAATATCGATATTCTAACCAGGGCATAGGCATTCATCACCAATTTCTTGAAGGAAATCATACGAAAGGTGTTTGTTCAGGACTTACGTTTTGCCTGCAGATTGATATACAGCAGTATAAATAGAGATAAACATTGATATTCTTGTTTGGACCCAGTTAAGGAACATAACACTGAAGCATATATATATTCGTTATTTTTATTTCTATAAAAACACAGAAATCGAAAAATTCTTAATGACAAAGCATTTATATGTGAAAATGTCGAAAACGAAAACCGTCGATATAAGATACTATCGAACTAAAATCTATCGATATCAAAAAATTTAAATGATCTCCATATCTTCTTAGTCTTTGCTGTTAAGTCGTGACCTGGTAATGTATTGTGGCGAAGCCTTATTACAAAACTTTGAAGTGAAACATACCAGTTAATATCACTGTAAAATTGGAAAACACCCGAATTTATCTAAATATTTTTCCCTTAGGCTTTGAAAAACGGTTTAAATAATCTTAGCACAGCTTCAAAAATATTATTAATTATTATATAATATTTTTGTGAAACTATAATGTCACGATAATTAAACCGTCAAGAAGTTAGTAATAAAACAAAACAATATTAAATATACATATATTAGCACAAATATAGTAAAAAAAATACATACACTCATCTTATACCACCTTATTACCTCGCAGTATGCCTTCTACATAATAAAGTTTATTAACTTTCTCGTTTTAGAAATACCAAAGTAAATTTACCTGTTAGAACTGTGTCTGGAAAGAATCGAATTTTAATATTCGGAAAATTATCGCCACTATAAAGCCGAGAAATAAAATTCTGATACGGGAAAGATATCGGTGCAATTTCCCGGTTCCGATGCGGTATGGCCGCCAATTTCGATTTGCAATATTCGAGTATAAGTGAAATTTTCGTTTTAAACGAAGTTCTTGCAAGGGGTGCATATGGCATCGCTTTAAAATAAATTGTACTGTAAAACTGTTTCCTACTATTGTCATGTCTTTCCACTTTTTATACTACTACATTTTCGAAATGGGTATGGTAACACGTACCATGTAGGTATTGAAAGGAACAAAATAAAATTTACTTGTAGATAAATGGTTTTACAAGAATTGATTTATACATATATTTAAATAAGAAAGGGTAGTAAATGTATAACTAGTTAAGAAAAAATATATTGAAATGGTAGTGGGGTTGCAGCCTTTTAAAAATTGGCCTAGGATGAGATGGAAAACCTTTTTTGTATATTTAAGCTTTTGAGTATATTATTTTACTCTTCCTCAGGACAAACTATAAGGAACGCAAAAGGTTTGTATGTCAATGTTATACAGCCAAGTGCATGTCGGAACGGGATAATAAGAGTGGTGGTGAGTAAAAAGACGACACGTGCCCTCTTTACCAAGTGCTCCACCCTATATTGGAGTAGTAGAACGCATTAACAGGTGTTGGCCGAAACTACGGTCCGTAAAGTTCATCTAATAAGTGGATTTTCACTCACCATCAATCTTATTATTGTTATCTCTTTCCGACATGCACTTGGCTGTATAACTTTGCTTTTGTCTAACTTTCTGTTCCGTATCGTGTGAGCTCTCGTAAATGCAAGTTATTCCTTCTTCTTAGTGAACAATGTCAACTCGCCTTTTCACTTAAAATATGTTTCCACACACCACCAAATTTCAAATAATACGGTAGTTTTAAGTAATGTAATTTTAATGACAATGTTGTAATATTGTTTAGATTAATTGAGAATTTTCTCTATGTTTTTTGTGATATTACCTGTTTTCATTATGAGCCTTTTTTACTATAGATTTTATTAGCTGAATTAACATACCTTTTGTATCCTGTATAGTTTGTCTTGAGAAATAGTAAAATAATATTCGTGAAAGGTGGACTACACCAAAAATGCTTTTTAAATTCACCGTATATATATATATATATATATATATATATATATATATATATATATATATATATATATATATATATATATATATATATATATATATATATATATATATATATATATATATATATATATATATATATATATATATATATATATATATATATATATATATATATATATATATATATATATATATATATATATATATATATATATATATATATATATATATAATGTTGAATCCTTATAGCGGGCGAAATTAATTTTATTTAAATTTGAATTAAATTAAGATCAATAAGGGTAAACAAAAAAGTCCTAATTGGATATACGTTAAATATTGAAAAAAATTGGCACTTTCATCATCTCACCCAACCCAATACGGGTTAAATGATGACAATAAGGTATTCCTGTATTCCAATACAAGCTTCGTCGTTGAAATAAAAATAATTTTTAATTTTTAAAAACAACTTGAGTCATTATTATGAACAAACTGAATACGTTTCTGGATTAGATCTAGATACTGAAAAACGTAGAGTTGACAAAATATATTAAAACTTAATTTTTTATAATTGTCAAATTATTACTGCTTTCATTAGCTTTTAAGTTTTCTTATCTCTTCTTTACCATCCAACTACATGATGTCTTCACCTTCATCTTCGGAACTTTCAAGATCTTTCTAATGCTTTTCAATGTTTATTTTATTGGGTATTTGAATCCTTTATTCGCTTGTTCCTCCTTTATTTTTATTTGGATACCATCTTAAGCATTTAATATGGTGACCAAATGTCTTATTTTCTTCATTAACTTTTGTCGATATTTTTAATATTTGATATGGGAGAAATTTGATCTAGAAATTTTCCTGGCGTAATTTCAGATTTGTCGTTTTCGGATAGATCTTGGTTTACTGTTTGCTACTGAAAGCCAATAGTACTTCGTGGGGAGTTTTTCTCAAGAGCCCAGCTTCAACATCCAGGCTGTGGAGATTCATTTCTTAGTGGATTATTTTATTTTCAACTAGGGTTAGCAATAGAGCTTGGCAGTGACGTGCATACACTATTAGCAAAAAAACATTGCCTACCCTATGAAACTTTTACCATTAAAAACAATGCTTTTGTGCGAATGCGACGAAAGAAACTCACGAGCCGAAATATGTCGTAACATGCATTATAATCGACATGCTGCCGAGTCACAATATGGGTTATTATAGCAACAATTGCTCAGTTTAGTCTTTCTTTCTCAGCTGTTGTGTACTTAAATAAATTATAAAAATGTCCTGAAACATTTTTAGATGACAGACTGAAACATTAATTTATTTGTTTAAATTTGTCGTCCTAATATTCTAAACTTAGTCCATACGAAATGCTCAAATTTTGTGAAGATAGGAAAATATGTCGTATATTTTCTCAATTATTAAAGGTAGGAAATTTAATAACAATAAAATTACAGTCAGTAGTGACTCTGCAAAACGATCATTTTCTTGTTTAACAATAAGTCGCACTTCTTTGCGAAACACATGTTTAAACAATTTAAATATTAGTTTACATAACTTAAAAAAAATAGCCGCAGTATTAAACCGATTTTCAATAAATGACTAATGCATTTTTTTGACGAAAAAATGTTAGTCTTTTGAGATCGGTTTTAAGTCACCATAAATTGAGTTTAAACTGTTCATGGACATACTAATGTAAGATAGAAGGACTATTAAGGGGTAAGTCATTTTAGGAACATAGTAATTTATTATTGTCTATCCTGTTTCAAAAGGCACTGCACGCTACTGGTGCTTGGTTGATTTTCTTTACCATTATTAAGTAGAAAAAAGGCAAAATCCTGAATTGAATAATACACCAGGTTGAGAAGCCCCACAATTCATTAAATAGAGACCCGAAATGTTTAGTTTCCTAGTAGAATTCATTCTCGTATACACACTACATGCATTATACTAACGTGATTTGAGCGATTTGAAAAATGCTCGATCCAGTAGTTGCATCCAATGAGTTGTAAGGCTCAGCAAGCAAGGAAGGATAATACCACTTCCATAAGCAAACTCAAGTGTTTCAAAAAAGCTGCAATGAGAGCGACACCCGTCTAGTATCAAAAAAACTTTACCTTGAGGTCTTCTTGGCAAAAAAATGTGTTTTAAACCACAAGTAAAATATGTTGATATTGACATAGGCGGACTTTTAAGACATATATATTGTGAATCCATTCCGCATGTCATCCTTGTATTCGGGTTTTTCGTTTTTGCCTTTGAAAACTCATGCAGGTGGCAAAAAAAACCTTTTACTATTACAATGGAAGTTACATTTACCACGAACTTTGATCCCGTTTCAGCCAGAACATAACCAGGTTTACTTTTAAGCTGCAATCCCATCTCGTCAATGTTATAGCAATCTTCAGATTTATTTATAGTATAACATATCTCTATGAGCAAATCTTGCAATATATGAAGGTGTTTAGTGACAGCTTCCTTATTTATATTTCGACGAAAAAGTCTAAACTCGCCATGCAAGTTTTGCAGATTGAAATTGTGTATGATATGGAGTTGCGCTGCTGACTCATATGCCATTATTCTGACTTGCTTTCTTGTAGAACTAACGTCGTAACGTTGAAGTTTCATAAGGTGTTTTGCTATTTTTCCCCCATTAATCTCCTAACACAGAAGAAGGACCAAGGAACGCTATATGTTTTGGATGCTTCTTAAATAGATATGTGATTATTTTGAATACCATGCGCTTCATTTCTTACGTTTTTCTCGGTCCATTTGTCTCTAGAATAGTTAAGTTTTGGTTTATACACGATAATCCAAACTCGATGATACGTTACAAATGTCTGGGGAACGAAAAGAAAAACAAATTTGAAACTTTGACTACGGCCATAATAGGCTGCGCTGTTACTTTCAAAAATAATTTCGCGTTTGCACTGGTGCCGGATCTACTGGTAACTGGAATTAACTTTAGAATTTTAAATGGGACACACTGTAGTTTATTTTATTTTTAGATTCTGCCAAACAATCTAAGTTTTTTTGTATAGGATATTTTTTCATTCCTCTTACCGTTTCTGAAATATCAATTATTTTGTGTTTTTTTTACCAAAACTATGTGAATTTAAATTTTAATATTTTCGGCTACAGATGTCAAATCAATATAATCAATGTAAAATTTTAATAGTATTTAGTCAACATATAGTACTTTAATTTAGCAACGTGATTGCCCAGTTTTACGCAGAGTGGCCTAAAAATTGACTGCAATTCAGATTTTATAAATTTGAATAAAAGTGACGTTTCTTTAAACAGAACACCCTGTGTACTATTGAAGCGTTGAATACAGTGGACAAATTGAATTTTTTTCATATAAGCTATTCCTATACCTATTTTGAACCGCTTTCGATTTTATGAATAATTACTATTAATATAAAATATTCGATAAGACATCAAAGATCTAAAACGCCAAGTGTGCTTGCTATGATGTAACAACTGAAATACATAAGGATGGTGGCACGACATGTATTACTTTGTAGTTTATGTCAGATTAAATTAGCGAAAATGGAAAATAATAGTTATTCAAATGCCTATCCTCATGCTTTAATAACAAGTGCCAATATTGATTTAGAAGTAACTCGATCATCAATATTGAGAATTTTACATAAATATACATGGCTACAAACTAATTACATTACAGGCTTTTCAACCAGGTGATCCTCTAAAACACATCTTTGTGAAAATGTTATTAATTCGCATATAGGAGGATCCATATTTTCTGAAAAGAATTATTTGGATTAATGAAACAAAATTCTTACGCGAAGGAGTCTTTAACCGTCAAAATAACCACTTTTGTGCTACAGAAATTCTACACTTTATAAAAGAAAAAGGTTACCAATAAAAATATAGTTTTAATTTAACTTCTGCAAAATATATTGAAATTCTAAGAACGACCATATATAACTTTTTGGATAATCTACCCCTTATCGATTTGAGACATTTTTGGATTCAACTGGATAGAGCTCCTGCTAATTGTATCCATGAGGCTTCCGCATAACTGTATGATATGTTTGAAGATAGGTGGGTAAGTCGTGAAGAACCATGGAGTTAGCCACCACGATCTCCAGATCTTACTCCATTAGACTTTTTTTTGTGGGGTGAAATTAAAGAAATGGTTTATAAAACACCAATAAATTGAAAAGAAGATGTAGAAAATCAGGTAAGGCGCGTTTTTGAAGAACTTGATCCATCAGAAATTCAAAGAGGTACTATCTGTAATGTGATAAAATGTATTACTGATTGCTTATATGTAAATGGTCAGCTCTTTAAGCATCTGACGTATTAGGTGCGTATGACAAAAGTTTTAATTTACTGACAAAATCGGTGCTTTTCAGAACCACAATTTACATTAAAAGAAAATCGTTTGGCACTGCATAAACTGTAGTTACATCATAAAAAACTTTTTAGATATTTAATGTCTATTTTTCGAATACCAATATTAATTATTTATAAAATCGCTTATACGTCATCATCTTTAATGTCTATTAATAGTAATAGTAATAATTATTCATAAAATACAAAGCATTCATACAAAGCAATTCAAAATAGGAACACCTTATATGAAAAAAAATCAATCTGTCCACTCTATTCAACGCTTCAATAATATATAGGGTGTTCCGTTTAAAAACATTTATAAATCAAATTTATAAAATTTGAATTACAGTTAAATTTTAGGACGCTCTATATAGAAATCGGCGATCTATGTTACTAAAATTAAAGTACCACATGTTGACTGGATAATATTAAAATTTATCATTGATCTGACATTTTTAATTCACATAGCTTTGGTAGAAAAAACACAAAATAATTAACATTTAAGAAGCGGTAAGAGAAATGAGAAAATATCCTATACAAAAAAAAGATTATTTCGCAAAATCTAAAAATAAAATAAACTACAGGGTGTCTCAATTAAAATTCCAAAGTTCCAAACGCTAAATTATTTTTATAAGCTAGAGCGCACTCTCCTATGGTTGTAGTAAAAATTTCAAATTTATGTTTATTCTCGTTCTACTACTTCTAACGGTCAAGTGGGGTGACTTCGCTCACATTTTGCAATATTTTTGATCGCAAAATAAATACCGATAAAGCAAAATTTTTGAAAGTTTCGCTCAATATACCTTTAACATCAAGAAACATTTTGACACTCTCAAAAATATTCCAATTGCTTTTAGTTTTCAGATTTTTTTTGTTAAAGACTGTCCGAATTCACCCCATAGAGTGGGGTGACTCCGAACGCCGGTAGAAAATCACATAAATCCGATTTTAACCTTCTCTATAGGAGACTTCGGACAAATATATATATTTTTAAATGTTTAAATATTTTTTTCATGTAAAGAAACACTTTATTGTAGAAATATAAAATATTTATTATAAAAACAAAACATAATTCTTAAAAAACAATAACGAAACAAAACTAAAGCATAATTCTTATAATAAAACTAAACTAGTTTATTGCATAACTTTAGGTAGTTTGCAATAGAAACAGCCATAATTTACTCTATCACAAGATCAGGTAAATTAGAAAACATATGACCTCTTCGAGAATTTGAATGGGGATAAAGCTTTTTAACAATTTCATCTTTTCCAATCTCGCTTTCATCCGGCACGTTTGGAAAATAGAAAAAAACGTTCTCTCCATGTTTCTTTTTTCGAAGAAAGCTAACAACATATTTTTTTTTAAAAACATTTACAACTTTTGCAACATAGAACTTAAATTTAAATGACTTGCATATAGGAACCTTTACTACAATAAAATCGTCTATTTCAACAAAATCTTCATTTGAGAAACAACTTCTTGGTTTGTCGGTAGTCACTTCTTCGTCCGAATCAAATGAGTCTGGTTGAGTGGGTTGATGAGTGGGGTTTCTCTTGGCATTTACAACGTGGGCTAATGGCAAAGAGTCTGAGTCGGAATCAGATGAGTCAGGTGGTAAACAATTTTGATCAAACAAATTTAACTTTTTCTTTATAGCTGTAAGATGGGCTAATGGCAAAGAGTCTGTATCGGAATCATCGGAGGAAATGGTCTGGGGTTTTGTGGAACTTTGTGCACCAGACGTAGACAGCCTATTTTCTGATTCGCTTTCCAATTCAATAATTGTCAGTTGAGTATCCATATCTTCAAGGACGACTGGTCATCCTGGTGGCACATTGATGCGTTTGCGCCGATTTGGTCTTGATTGCACCTTGGGGTTTCTGTTCACTTTGAGGAATTCGAGCAGTCATTTATCTATTTCATCCAGTGGTTGAGCATTATTAGTCATAAGTCTTTGGGGCAGACGTTTTAAGACTTCCTGTGGGTTGTAGGGCCAAATTCCTGAGGCGCGAAATCCGGACAACAAATTTTTCTTTGCATTAGCGTTAATTTCTTCTAAGGATCTCTTGAGGAGTTTTGGAAAATCTTTCTTCTGAAAGGGCCCTCTTCGTTTGGACTTCCACTCAGTCAAAATTCTCCTCCATGCTTTTTTTAGAGGCGCAAAAAAAGCAACATCTAAAGGCTGGCAAAGGTGAGTAGAGTTTGGTGGAAGTAAAACAAATTTTATATTCTCACGTTGACATTCCTCAATTACTTCGATCGTTAAGTGACTGGACAAATTGTCTCCAATTAAAATTTTTTGTCCCTCTTTCTTTCTGAAATATGGTAAGGCTATCTGTCGAAACCATTCTAAGAAGGTTCTTGAATCAAACCACCCTGAAGTTGTGACACTGTATCCACAGCCGGCTGGTCCATCCTCTTCCCACTCCTGATATCGGTGTTTGGCTTTATAAACGACGAAGGGTGGAAGAAGTTCGCCACTTGCAGAACCTGACATCATTACACTAACACTAGACTTGGATGAATCCATAACTCTGTCACAGTGCTTCGATCCTCTTTTGCAAATAACCTTAACGTTTTAAAATTGCTCTCATCATAATTTACGATTAGGGATGGCTGTACATTTTCTAATGAGGTTTGAAGTTCGTTGAAATAGTCCATTAATGTCTCGGGGCTTACTTGTGCCCTATATCTTTTGATATTCTGACAAAATCTTGTCGTGAGATTCCGATGTCGAGTCAAAAATGATCTAATCCATTCTTGTCCGGGCATGTTATCTCGAAACTTCTTTATAACCACTCCTTTTCTATCTAAATATTGTTTTACTATTATTCGTACATCGTAGGGTGAAAGAGGAAATCCCCAGTCCGCCGCCAGTGTTATAGCCACAACTAGTCTTTCCTCTTCTTCAGAAGACGATGTCTGGCCTCCGACTTTTTTGACATTATTATTCCTAACCCGATCACTAAGGGTGGAGCGGGGAACACCGTAATAGTCAGCAGCTTCACGCAGGTTCCGGGATCGTGATTTAACATCACGGATGGCGTTTTCCAATGATGCTTTATCATAGTTTTGGTAGCTTCGGCCCCCAACGACTTTGTGATAAATACGGCCCATGTCCGAAGTCACCCCCTGAAATAAGAAATTTTTGATAACCCCCTGTATCTAAAATGTCGGTAGAGGTAAATAAACAAACTCCTCGTCAGAATATTCATAAAGCGTTACGCTTTCTACTAATAAGAATAAAAAGTCTGCAAAAATTTGCTTGTGAGGTGTGCATTACTTACTTTTTCGCTGTTTTTTAAACACAAAAATCACTATTTTCACTTAAAACACGATAAAACGTAGAAAAGTCACGCCGAACGACCGTCACCCACCATAATCAAAGGAAAACTAGTACCAAAGTCCAAAACCAAACCACACTTGCGCTAGCCCTTACAGCGTTGCCGCTGTGACCCGAAAATGCAATCAACCACCTGTTGTCCGAAGTAACACCAGATATACAAAGTCACCCCACTTGACGGTACCATCGAATATGGAATACCCTGTATACTGTCGGCATTTTTTTCCTGCAAATATTAGGTTTTATTAAAACATTATAACTAATCACCTACTCACCTTTAAGGAAGTGTCACCATATCTACCATTTACACGGGGAAGATAATGAATAGTTTTGTGATAAAACGATGGATGTAGGAAATTTTTGAGGTTAGAATAATCATTTGTATTCAGGCATTTCTCTATCAACTGGTCCTACCTATAAAACAACTTCTCAGATAAAATATCTCAACTTATACCTCTGCCACAAAAAAATATCGCCTGATATTTGTATATATATATATATATATATATATATATATATATATATATATATATATTTATATATATATATATATATATATATATATATATATATATATTACTGGCTAACTTGTTACATTTTCTCAAATTTTTACTAAATTCTTAACACAAAATTGTACGTATGAGAGTTTATTCACCAACGAACACCGACCGAAATCCTAACATGTTTAAATTTTCAACTGATCGGTGACACTTCTTTCGATCGCCCGTGCAATGCGACGGTTTTAGGAATAAACAGTTGAATATAATGTTCGCATTTTCTGTTTTAATTTTTATCGATTGTAGGCGATTGTTCACGATCGTTCAGTAGACACGTAGACATCATCGGCTGGCATTTCATCACCTAAAGCTCGCATACTGTCAATAGCTTACGTTGTATGAATTTGAAATGCCAATTATATGTGGTACTGTATTGTTTAAATTACAACAACAGAATTAGGCGTTGTGTTTTTTTTGTGATTCTTCTTTAAACTCGTTTCGTAAGTCCTGGAAGCATAGCCATTTTTAGTCCAGACTTAGGAAGGCCTACGTTTTTTTTTTAATTGTTGCTAGTTGAGACCTGCTTTGAATCAGCTAAAGTTTACATTGCTATATATATATATATATATATATATATATATATATATATATATATATATATATATATATATATGTGTCCGCAAATGTTTCATTTCGGAAATTTTTTCGAATAACTTTTGTAAAAAAAATAATATTTTACACGAGAACGGATAACCGAGGGTTTTTTTAGATGAAAAATCATAATCTTATATTAATTTTTACGTAGTACCTAGACGGCGCTACGTACGCCATAATTATTTTTTAATTTACCCTAATTTTTTTCCAGATAAAACTGACTGGAATTTTTTACGAATAAACCTTATTTTTACACGTTTTTTAAGCAAAAAAATACTTGCTTAACAACGCTGGGGGTAACCGTTTTCAAGAAATTTACAAATTTCTGCGTCTATGCAGTTTACCGAGTCCCTTAAGCGCTGGATGAAATTGCTGCAAACATTACAAAGATGATATATCCCATCAAAATAAACAACGTTTTTCTTATAAAGGTGTTTCGGAAAATAATTTGTTCTTGAGATATCAGAACTAGGTATTATCCAAGTAACAAAATTGAAAAAAAATCTAGTTGGCTAATTAACTATAGTTATTAAGGTGTCAAGGGTATTATAAGGGCTAACAACGCTTGAGGTCTACTCTACTCATATGTGTAAGTTTAATTATTTTTTACTTTTCATTTCAATAATTTATAAATAAAAGCTTTTTTTTATATTTTTTACGATTATTTTATTTTGTAATTTTTAGCATCATCAAGTTTGTGTATGTATACCAAATCTCAATCAATTGCGATAACGGGTTTAACGTTTATTTTATTTTGTACCTTTTATCAGTTTTGTATGCACTTCTTCACTGTCGTCACGATTAAATAGCATAATATTATACGGTCATCGGGTTTCTATATGTATACTAAATTTCATTCAATTCCTATAACGGAACCTGCTTGAAAAGTTACTTGCAAAATTTAACCCAAACATGCATAATAACTAACTAAATACCTTAACATACTGTGAATATAAATAAAAGCTTTTAATACACTAAAATATTAGAGGAAGACCAAAAACATTTTTGATTGGGTATTATTTTATTAGCTCAGAAGCAGATTGACTTTTAACTTATCGCCTTTTATATTTTTATCAAAATATACAGTAATTGTAATTTACCCTGTATAAATACTCAAAATACCTCAGAATAACAATTTAGGTCTTACAATTAAATATTTAAATACATTCAGAAAATAACTTGCGGGGCCGGCAATATGTCTATGCAATGATTGGTAAATTGAAAATATACAACTTTTGGACTCGAGTTCTGACTCGCCCTGTAGTTTGCGAGGGATGGCTCTATGGCAGTCTCCTTACAGTGACTATAGCAACATAATAAAATAGGTTGGCGAGGCCCAAAACATATCTATGCAAATATTAGTAGCTTTTTTACGTTGATTTTTTAAACATTTTATTTGACCGTCATTTTGTTGCGCCATCTTAAATTCGTAGCACAGTTTTACAGTTTATCTCTATATGACACTTAATGCTTGAACAAAATTGAGACTAAATCTAATAATTTGAGGTGAACTGGATGCTTACTTTTTTAGTAATAAATTTAATATTTCAATCATTTTGTTCCGCTATTCTGAATTTTCATCAAAATATTATCAGGTCATCCCCACACTACCTTTAAGTTTTAACCAAAATTCAATATGTAAAACCTGGAAGGGTGATTTTTTTCACGATTACAAATATTTTATTTGACCTTTTTTTGTTTCGCCATCTTGAATTCGTACAACAATTTACCACTCTGACAAACTAAAATCGTTTTTGGCTTTAATTAATTAAATGAAGCAAATATATAATATTTAATAATATTTTATTCAGTTGCGAGAAAGCCAAAAAAGATTTTTGTTTATCAATCTAAATGTAACAAATAATCTGAAGACATTTAAAAATTTACCACTCTATCCCTATACAACAAGTAATTCTTGCACAAATTCTGAAATCGATTTTTAGGTACTCTTTTAGGCTAAATTTTAAACATTGTATTACGCCGCCATTTTGGTTTGTCATTTTGGATTCGTGCAATATTTTTCCAATAGATTCATACGTTATACTTGATTTTTGTGCAAAATTTGAGGTTAACTGGATAAGGAGTTTTTTAGGAAGAATTTTTTAAAAATATTTCACTAATTTTTGTGCCAAAATACGACTAGGTCATTCCCATATGACCCTTAAGTTTTGACGGATTGCGTTTGAATCTCCAGATATCTACTGCATTATTATGTTGTAAAGAAGTTAACAAACAATAATACCTTTGAATAATAATATATTATCAATACCCATCTTAAATCAAACATATAAGTGCCTCTATCATCAAACATACATATTTAGTTTAAAATTACAAACAATTAACAAACTCCAAAACCAAAAGAACAGAAAATAACAAACAAAAGTACAGATCGAATTTGCTTCTACTAGATTCGACAGATGTACGGAGGCTGTTTACAGTTCATCAGTGCCAATATTTGCTTAATTTTAATTTGAAATATTTATTTTTATTCTTAAAAACATATCTCTTCGAAATATGTCAAATGTTGCATGCCTCCCGTTTTAATCTAATATCAGTTTTATGTCACACCAATCTATCCTTTAAAGACTTTGAATATTGTCCTTTTTTTTTATAAGTGTTAACAACCAAAATTCATATGCATTGTTTTATTATGTTTTTTGTTGTTTTTCAGAATAACAAAAAGTATATTCCCTACAGGTTTAGAAGCTTTACTGACAAATTAATTTTTTTAAGTTAACAAAAAACTTTGGGTTTATAGTCCTAACACTGGAACCTGTGGTGGAAGATAGATCAAAATACAAGAGTTCTAACCACACTACACCACAACTTGTTAGGTTCTGGACGCGCGTTTCGCTAACCAAGTTAGCATCATCAGCAGATGATATAAACTAAAGTAACTTATCCTAACCGAGACTATTTATAGGTAAATGTGGTCACACTTGGTTGCACCCGACTGCACCGTTGTCAAGTAAACAATAGAGGGGACTATAGGGAATAGGCCCTCTGTCTTTATTTAGTGCTTTCTTACCACATTTAACTATTTCTATACTCTCAAATGCATCCAATAATCTATTATTAGATACATTTTTAATCAACTTAAGATTATTTATTCCTATTCGGTGATTGTTTTCCAAAGCATGTTGGGCAACGCTTGACTTTTCTGTTCTTCCGTATCTTAAATGTGCCATGTGTTCTTTAAAACGAATGTTTATGGAGCGTTTAGTTTGCCCAACATATTTTAGATCACAGTCATTACAGCTAATTTCATAGATGCCACTCCTCTCCCTCAAGTCGACTTTGTCTTTGGGGTTTCCAAGGAGATTTTTCAAACTATTCTCCGTTTTGTAGGCTACTCTAAAACCTACGTTTTTAAATACTTTTTCTAGACCTCTCGTATATCTGGGATCATATGGGATTACTATGAATTTATTGGAAGCCTCAGGTATTTGAAGAGTAGTGGCATCTTTTAACATTTTCTTATGCTTATGTCTATTTACTAGTTTATGTACAAAATTATCATTATATCCATTACTTTTAGCTATATTTTTAATCCGATTCATTTCATTGTTAAAACGTTCTTTACTTAGTGGAAAATTGACTAAACTGTGAGTTAAGAAATGGAATGCTGCCATTTTGTGTTGACGACAATGAAATGAGTCGGATGTTATTATCTATCAGTATTAGTAAATTTTCTATAAATATCAAATTCTAATTTATCGTTATTACTAATAACTAACGTGTCGAGAAAAGGTAATTGCCCATTGTTCTCCTTTTCGTACGTAAAATTAATGGAAGGATATTTATTGTTTAATGTTTCTAAGAAAGTGTCCAAATTTTCTGTTTTAGTATCAAAAATAGCAAATATATCGTCTACGTATCTATACCACACCCTTGGGAAATACTTGAGTTCTTTTTTGAATTGGGTTTCTAATCTGCCCATAAACAAATTTGCAAGGAACGGAGATAAGCAATTGCCCATCGCAGTTCCCTCTAGTTGTTTATAATATTTATTGTTGTACTGAAAAAAATTTTGATTCATACATAATTTTGTGAGAAGTAAATACTCATCAATAATTTCTTTCTTCAAATTATTGATTTCAAGTAGTTCCTTTAGGTACTCTAAAGCTAGTGGTATGGGTACAATGAGCTTACATCAAAAGATATTAAAATTTCACCTTCTTTTAAGTGAACATTCTTAATTTTATCTAAGAATTCTAACGAGTTAGTAACCTCAAAGTTATCATACGAGATATTTAATTTGCCGAATTCTTCTACTAACCATTTTGAAATATTGTACGTTGGTGATCCAACAGCTGAAACAAAGTCTCATGGACTTCCCAGGTTTATGAATTTTGGGAAGGCAATACAGTTTAGATAACTGTGTTACTATGTGTTAGTTTGAATTTTAGTTTATCGGACACAAGGTTTTTACACTGTTTTAAAGTACTTTTTACTTCTGTTATCATTTTTGATAACGGGTTTTTCTCAATTGGGTTTATATATAATTTTTATTGTGTCAGGACTAGTAAAGCAAAGTAGTGTTTTATTTGATTATATTCGGTCAGTTAAGTGGATTATTTACTTACTATAATGTAACAAGTTTCTGAAGAATTTTTAATTGCAGATATTTAGACATCTTACATTTTTTGTGATATTTCTTAAGCTGACGATGTTAGACCATCGCTCTTCTAGAATTGACTCACTGATTAATAAGACTAAACAAGACACTCACAAATACCGTCGCATATTCTGACTAACAATGTCTAACAATGGCCAGTCAAAATTTCTGTTTGTTGCGTTCTGCTGGGTTAAACATCCTGGCTAAAGCTAAATATGAGTTTCGATAAAATATGAAGTAGCTTAAATCTTGTTGGATCGGTAAAGCACTTAAAAACCTGTATATTAAGTACGTTACTGTGAGGCACGTTTACGAAAACCATTTAGAAAGTTTAAAAAAATATTACTCAAAAAGCTAATTATCCAGTTTACCTCAAATTTTGCATAAATATCAAGTGTTATATAGTATTGAACTGGTAACATTTTGATATCAATCCAAAATAGCAAAACAAAATGGCGGCCTAACAAAATATTTAAAAAATTAGCCTGAAAATATTATTTAGTAAATTAATATCAATTTTTTTGCAAGAATTAAGTGTGATATACAGATAAATTGTGGAACGAGTTTAAAATGACGAAACAAAATGGCGGCCAAATAAAATTTTTATAAAAACATCGTGAAAAAAATCTTGTTCAATTGACTTTAAATTTTGCAGAAAAATTAAATGTGAAAAAGGGATAAACTGGTACCAATTCAACATGACGTAACAAAATGGGGTTATTACTTGAATTGAATTTATTTCAATTATACCCAAAAGTCAAGTATGCCATACGTAGAAAGAAAGTGGTAAAATGTTGTTAGGAATCGAATAAGATGGAATAAAATTATATATATATATATATATATATATATATATATATATATATATATATATATATATATATAGGTACTGCACAAAACTGGGTCACACTTCACTGTTCCTGACAAATGGACAAAAAATTATAACGAGGGAAGTTCCAGGTAAAGGAAATTTATCGATTTTTTTACGCATCCATCTATAATGCTATAGTGCTGCTTACATTATTTGTAATAATAAATAGTTCTTCTTTGAAAAAAAAACAAAAGTATTCACCTCACTTATATGTGCGCTAAAGTCGTTACAAATAGAGGCCAATAATGCTTTTCAGATTAAGGCCGTAACGTTCGTTTTATTATCAACATTAAATTTTGACTCGGTTTTCTTTAATGTAATATCTGTTCTCGTTACGTTCCTCTATGTCTTTCTAAATCGATTTTTAAAACCGCACTGACAAAATGACGTCTGAAACAATTTGCGAAAATCCATGCCGTTGTTTGCGAATATATGTTCTTTGCCGAGAGCATTTTTACCCAAGGAAAATTGTAATAAAATGTTATTATGTTTGTTTCCAGTCAGCCCTGAAATGTAGTTTGAGCTGTCTATGGGGACCTTTGCCTATGTTGGGTGAAAAATCTAGTCGCAATCTATAATTACATCGAGAAAGGCAAGTAAATAAATATAAACAATATTATTTAAGCAAGCATAAGGAATTATATCATTTACCTTAAAAAAATAAAGTAAATAATATTGGGGCTCTTGTAAAGAATTTTACCCATGGAATTTAACAAATTTAAAATATACATTTGGAAGATTACCTTTTTTTAATAATTCCTATACACAAAAATTTATGGATGAGGCACTTTTTCAAATTATATCCAAAAAAACTAAGGTTTCGGAAGGTTGCACTGAACTTGTTTTTGGCGTATCGCTAAAAACATATTTTTCACAAACTTAATTTATGAACTACGTAAAAGACTGATTATATTATAATGCTTTATAACACAAAAATGATTATTTCTAACTAAAAATTAGAAGTTATTATTATATTAGACATTATTAAACGTTTTTAAACATAATTACAGCTGCTAAATAAAAAGAGAGCAGCAGTGTCGTTTGTTGGACGGAAATCCAGTGTGCTGGGGATGCTACGTTGCCAAGATTATTTTATATATGATCTTTATAAATTATATAGGAAAAACAAAATGCATTTGTGGGTTGTGGATCGGTACTATCAGGAGCGCGAAAGCACTAGGTGGATTGGTACCGGGTTAGCACCAGGTTAGGCGCCGTAGGCGTTATCGTTGAAGCCCTAAAAGACGAACAACAGCGCAGAGCATCACTGGCGAAAGTCTAACATTCGGCATCGGCCCAGAAGAGGACCGATGTCGAATGTTAGGCTTCCGCCAGTGATGCACCCGCCTATTGATTAGTGTTGACCGCACTAGGTAGATTGGTACCGGGTTAGCACCAGGTTAGGCGCCGCAGGCATCATCATTAAAGCCCTAATATAAAAGACGAACGACAGCGAAGTGCATCACTGGCGAAAGTCTAATATTTGGGATCGGCACAGGGATCCAAATGCGTTACTAACGGGAGACAAACATGAAAAATTTAATACAATACAATAATGTAAGTTTGGCAACAATGCAAGATAGCCTTTCTTCAAATTGTCATATTAAGGAATATAACGCGTTGTAACACAGTGAAAATATCGAGTTTCTTTTCGGTTTTTTTAATAGAAAAAGTGGTTCATCCATTTCTTTTATTTACTTAAAACAATTAAATGAAGGTAAACTTTCTATTTTATATTAAAAAATTATCAAATTCCGTGGGTTTAATTGTTTACAAGACCCTATTGTTTATATTATGTATCGAAACATTTCGTAGACAGACTAGCCTATATGTTGAGGTATGTAATTATGTTAAATATTTGCTTCAAATAATTTAAAGCCAAATATTTTTATTCGGTTGCGAAAAAACCAAAAAACATTTTTGTTTATCAATTTAAACGCAACAAATAATCTGAACACACTTCAAAATAACATTATAGATGGCTGCAAACTATGATTTTTTTCATATCTGGGTTACATGTCAAACAAATTGACAAATTTTAAAATTTTGAAATCAATTCTTTTTTATTATTTAATTTAATGTTTCTCTCTTACGATCGGCGCACTGATGAGGCCCGATAGGATGAAAGTATTTGTACAAGTACTATGTGTCTATAAAAACTTAAGGTAAATGATATAATTTCTTATGCTTGCTTAAATAATATTGTTTATATTATGTATCGAACCAATCCGTAGACAGACTAGCCTACATGTTGAGGTATGTAATTATATTAAATATTTGCTTCAATTAATTTAAAGTTAAATATTTTTATTCATTTGCTAAAAAGCCAAAAAACATTTTTGTTTATCAAACTTTAAATATTATAAATAATGTTAAACATGATTTATAATAATCAAACGACTTATCCATTGAACGCAATAGTAAATCTATATGTACCGCAATCTAGTGTAAAAACAGAAAACTTTTCCACTAATATTCAACGGGATATGCATTTTTATTCGAAACTAGTTTCATAACTTTAAACTGACAGCGGTAAAACACGCTTTTACAAACAAACGTTGCCGCTTCAATTAAATGAGGAGCCCATGTGTCGTATCCAAATGTGACAGTATGTTTTATTACCACATCTGTTTTATTTGCCGGGTTATTCAGACCCAAGCTTATCCAAAGCTATTTTCACGCGTTAGTCATTTACCAAGCTGAAATACTAATAGACGAGAACATTCATCTTGGGTTATGTCTACGTACTATCTGCATCAGTTTTTCCTTATAAAGTTAAATACTAGAAAATTGGTTGAAATATTACGTTTCCGTAAAACATTCAAGGTATGATTATTTTTTCAAAAGAGACTCAAGTTCTGTTCCGAAAAAAACTTTTAGTAACGAGTTTACGAAACGATGTTCCTATCATGCCTAGGACAGTTAATAAATAGAATGAACTGCTATCCGATAGTAAGTATTCTTGGTCTTATTTTCGTCTTTTTTTAAATTTTATATTAGGATCAGCACGGCTACTGGAGGTTTGTGATAATGGCGAAGCTTCCTCGTCATTAAATTAAGCTTGCCTCCAATCAAAGATCTTTCAGCGTTTGAACCCCACTTTATTCTCTTATGTAACACAATAGCAACCCACACACTGACGCACTGCCGTTGCTTTAATGGTCGCGTATTTTTAACTCACAAAGCTCCAGACGTATCGTTATCTCTCTCTCTCTCTCTCTCTCTCTCTCTCTCTCTCTCTCTCTATATATATATATATATATATATATATATATATATATATATATATATATATATATATATATATTATATATATATAGTTATACAAAAGAAACCAGTAACGGTAAGGAATTTCACCATTTTGTTCAAAACATGACGCTATGTTTGTTTCCAGGGCCAAGGTCTGCTTGGTATCTGCCCCGGTAAAAAGTTATATTGCTTTAGAAACTTTGGAGCACAAGACGACACATCTGTGCAAAAATAAAAGAGAAACAAATTTCAATTTCGTAAAAAGTTATTTGGACACATCTGTGCAAAAATAAAAGAGAAACAGAAATTTCAATTTGGCCCTGGAAACAAACATAGCGTCATGTTTTGGTCGATTCCCGACAAAATGGTGAAGGAGTAATCCTTACCGTTACTGGTTTCGTTTTGTATAACTTTTTACGACCAAGAACCGCACAGAAATTGAAATTTCTGTTTCTCTTTTATTTTTGCACAGATGTGTCGTCTTGTGCTCCAAAGTAGGTCGCATCTAAAGCAATTTAGTTGCACCATAGTACCTACAGATGGCGCCACTGGTTGCCTATTTCCCTCGTTGACTTTCAAAGTCGAATGACATGACACCTTGTTTGTTTCAGGGTTTGGGTATTTCGGTTTTAAACCGATACCCCCCAAGGAAACTGCCTGATGAGCCTTGCCGGGGCAGATACCACGGTAGCAGATTGGCACCTTGGCCCTGGAAACAAACATAGCGTCATGTTTTGGTCGATTCCCGACAAAATGGTGAAGGAGTAATCCTTACCGTTACTGGTTTCGTTTTGTATATATATATATATATATATATATATATATATATATATATATATATATATATATATATATATATATATATATATATATATATATATATATATATATATATATATATATATATATATTATATATAGTTTTTTTTAATATTGGCTTTAATCAAATATAAAATATACAGAAAAGAAAAACATTAACTTAAAATGGGCATGTTATATTGGGTTTAAAAAATATCGTACATTTATCTGCTACTTTGTTTTTACAAGGCCGATTCTTCTATTTTTAAACATCGCAAATTTCTCAATAATGTCATGTTAAGAATTAATATGTTGTTAACTCTGACGGCAATTCCTTTCAATGAATGGTCATACCACACCGGCTGTATGATTTTGATGGGGGTCTGAATCTGGCGCTCACATTTCTCTTAACGATATTATTTCTAGAAAGTGGTGTTTCCTGCACTGAAAAAAATTATATCTTGAACAAGATGTCTTTCTTTTCACGGAACAGATACATTTTTTCGGGTTGCTTGATTATTTAAAAAAGAACGTACAACTCCGGAAGAAACGAAGACGATCTCCGTTTCATTTAAACCCATCGCGACAACGCTGTCCTCGATGTAGTGCGTGCTCTTATCATGGCATTCACAGTAATCAGTTCGGTTTTAAATATCCGCAGCTGTAGCGTCTCCCTTGCAGTGTTGCCAATACGCTGGTAATCTAAAGATGTTATTTTGTAACCTAATGTTCATGTGCGTAGAGCAGACAGCCGGTGTGGTGGTGTGGGTGTGCTAATAGGCGCTACGTTGTTTTTAATTAAATGCTCAGGCAATAGAATAGATAACTAAAGTTATTCGTTTTATAAAGATCACGGGACATGGACAAATAATATTTTCCAAATATTGGGTGACGCAGCACTTCACCTGCTTCATGCTACGTGCCGCCATTGGAAACGTGTAAGCTTGTAAAAAGTACTAAAATCTGGTAATTACACATTAAATAATACGATAAATCGTGTAATCTTCCTGCATATTGGGTTATGCTCATATACCTAACTGTTTATGGGAGGGGGGTGCATAATTATTGAACCCCAAAAAAAAAGGGGGCGCGAAGTACAAAATTTTGAGAATTGCTAGTCTATACGAACTATTTTATTTCGTCTGTAAACAATTGCATAATTTTTAACTTTTATCGTAAAGGTACAGACAATTTTACATAAAAACAGACCAGTGTTTAGAAAAAAGATGTGAATTTCGATCTAGGTTCCGTTCTTTTCAATCGATTATAGTAAGTATTTATTAGACGTATTTGAACCTAGTAGACAATACTATACAACATAATATTCACTTCACTCGTTCTATGGTACTTCCATTGTCTGTATTTCTTTGATTTCACAATGTTAGAGATATTTACCGCTCTAAATGTTGTGAAATCAAAAGAAAAGTTTTGTGAAAATTCAGTAAATATCTTAGTATTTGAAGCTATGAGTATATGAAACCTATGTAGGCAGTGTCATATTTTTCATAAATATACCCCTGTATATCAATAATAGGTTACTAGATTAGTTTAAAATTTTAGTTATTATGTTTGGATTTAAAATATGATTAATTTTGCACAATGAACTTTGACATCGATCAGTGATGTACGAGGCTAGGGGGGAAAAGAGGGGTCGATTTTCAGAAAAAAAAAATTAGTTACTTTTATGAAAATATTGACCTTAGATTCTTATTAAGCATCAAGAATTTCTTTATACCAGATTTGATTGGCCTTCTGAGATAGAGATTTATTAAACTTAAAAAAGATAATTACTCTGAGTCGCCCTGTAAAAAATACGAGTTCGGGTGAATGACAATTCTGCTATTGTCTTTTTAAATAATGTCGTCATTAAAATTATAAGTAAACGTCTTCGAGAAATAAAAAATTGTATCTCTCCAATCCCCTCAAAAAGATCCCACGCCAATGAGCGATGTTAAAGTTAATTGTGTTAAAACAATCAGATTTTTGACCTATATATCGCACTCAATTTGAAACAAATGTATCTTAGAACTACCTTTCATGTCGACTGATAGTAAAATCAATCTCAGTGAGATATCATAACATACCGATTTAAAATCTTTCATGATTTTCTTATTAAATATACCTTTAAAAATAATAATAGACGTATATATTCCGGATTATAATTTTGTTTTAATTAGAAATATTTCGGGAAATTCATTAATTGTGATTTACGATTTCTAGTCCGATAGCCACGCTCTTAATAAGTTTACCCGCGGAATTTTCTCTGAGAGAGCACATTTTCCCTAAATTAAAAAATTACTGACGAATAGAAAATACGCGCTCAAGACGAAATCGAATTATGTAAAACAAGGTTAATACTCGATAAGACTTTCCGAGATGGAGACGGGCTGGAGCAGGCGGAATCCCTTATTTAATTTCACTAATAGCGTCGAACGTTCTACTTCCTTGGACATGTTTAAGGAAAATAAGTAGCAGAAACATGGTTTTCCCTTTTAGAGGAATTCATCTCAGTGATATATTTAACTATAATAAATATTTAAACAAAAACATAATAAACACGATCAACAACAACCCTAGAATATAAACAGTTTGTCAAATTTCTTAAATGCAGAGATTTGATCCTAAAATTTTTTAAGTGTCAAGTGGAGGCGACTTCAAGTCTGCATTTGATTACGTGAGAGTAGGAATTCAATTAATGGTAGCTGTTGATAACTAGAACTGAATTGTCAGAACTGATCCCTGTTACTGAAATCATCGAACTGGTCCGCACCAAAATATAAAACAGTTACACTTACGACTCCGATGCGGCGCTACAGACTTTATCGGACCCACGAAATAGCCATCGATCCCCGCAGTCGTTGAGTCAGCTACCTGTTTCAAGTACAGGTTTCAGTAGTAGCGATAATTGAAGGAATTAGTTCCCTTCAATTAAGGATAGTAGTGTTGTTATACTGGAGAATGTTGGGAAAGATGGAACTAAACTTAATACTGATTAGTTATTAGTTATCTATTCCGTGGATCTACTACCAAAAATCAGGTATACCTATTTCAACTTCGCCGGCGCTTGGTAAAGAGTTTACCGATATTTTGTTTTCAAGAAATCACTAGAGAAAAATACAGTCGAGTTATATGTAAGCTTGTAGGTAATTATATTAGTTTAGGACTCTAGAAACATCAGTGCGTACTTTTTATTTTTTTATGTGAGGTAGTATTTTAAAAGCAATGAATCTAAAAGATACCAAGGATCAGTGGTGTAACTACAATGGTGCAAGTGGTGCGGTCGCGTCAGGGCCCGAGTCTTTGGATACCCGGAAGTCTGGTTCAAGACTACCGAAAAAACTATCGTATTAGAACTATCGATAGAACTAAAAACTGCCGATTTATAAAAGCGCACATTTAATTAAGAAACTTTTTCTCACTTTTTATTCATAAATGGTTTAGATATTAATGTAATAATCCTTATATGTTATCCTTCTTTAGTGGTCCTCTTTGTTTGTCTAATACAAAAGTAGTCCAGACGGAACCCTGGACTTGAAGTGTGTATCCCTTCGTTTTACATGTTCAGGTTATATTTATTTTAAATTTATTTTTTATTTCCTTCCTTTGTTTAAGTGGTCTTAAATTAAATTGATTTAATAACTTACGGTCCTTTTAAGAAGGTATAAATACAATTTCGTGGCTAAAACACTTTGCTAGGCCAATTTAAAAAAAAATTAAAGAAATTACATTCGACTTTCATCGATAAGCGAATGTATAGGCCTTAACGTGCATCAAACAGGCAAACAGTCAGCCTTTTATTTTTACTTGGCTTTCGCCAGCAGGTTCATCTCTGTCGTAGCGGAGCGCTTTACGTCGGTAAATATCAATCGAACAAAATTTCTACAGGGAATAGAGAGCGTAGGTGCAAAATAATTACAGAACTGATAGTTTATTTTAAGGTATTTGCTGTTTTCTTTAGGCAGGACCGCATTACCCATTAGGCCAGTGAGGCTCGTCGAAAAGAGAGCCCGCCGCCACATCGCTGCAACAAAAATCGTTTATATAATTTTCCTTGTTTCATTTTATCAATAAGTAGGTGATTTTTATTTATTAATATATGGAAAGAGGGGATAAGTTTCTTGGGGCCCGTAGATATGTTTGAGAGAAAATAATTCATCCGGCACTAGCTGCAATACTATTAGGGGATATACCTCAAGCGGGCCTAGGGCCCCAAAAGTTGTAGATGCGGTACTGGCTTTGTGTGCTAATTGTTTGTGTTCTGGGTTGGGTGCTAAACTAAAGGGTATAATTGGAGTGATACTGATTTTATATTTTATTTTGTGTGTATTCAGCGTTGTATTGTGATAAAATGAATTACAAGCACCAATCGGGGGGAGCAGCTTAAAGAAAAAAAGTTGCGGAAAACTAAGCAAAATTAAAAAAGCATGTAAAAATAGACAATTTTTTTTAACTTATAGACAAAAGTAACAGCAGTTAGTCGACAAATCGTACGTCGGTGTAATTAGAATTATTATTATACTTTAGAATATTGTTTTTTATATTTGCTTCTCTTTTTGTTAAGTTTATTTAGAATAGTATATATGGAATATATTATAGTTGATATATAACTTTATTTCATTTTTGTGTGTTACCTATCCGATTTGCTGGAGCTATTCTGACTGTTAAAACAAAATTTTAATATTTTTTGCGATTTATGAAATTTCCTAAATTTTGTTTATTTATATGTACTTATTATGTATATATTATTTACGATTTGGCATCAGATTTCCACGTTGTCTTATTACGCCACTGCTACGGATAGTTTTGGATTGGTGTAAAGCTCTACGGAATAAGTACAGACGAAAATATGTACAAAAAACTTATTTCAATACATTCTATATTCAAATGTTAAAATACTGGCCCTCACTACTCTGAGGTACGTGCCCTTACTAGTGTTGGAAGTATATCGGAAAGCTTGAAGATTTATGGAAGATTTCCACAATCTATGAAATAAAATTTTGAAAATATTGAGAAATTTAGGAAAATTATGAAATAAATAGACACACTTGCAACCATTAGCCATATTCGATTTCAATGTTAACCAAAGTAATACCTACCGTATTCGAATGTAAGGTCATGATGTGTAGTACAATTTTTTTCATTGGATTCGAAACTAGAACTGATTCAAGGAAGCGATTTTGTTGGTTTTGGGATCAGTTGTTTCTTGAATCAGATCAACAAATCCTGGGCTAAGCTCCTACGATCAATTTCTAGGGTGCTACCATCATCGCGTAGGTTTGGAACTCAAATACAACGCAATCAAAGGCAGAACGAAAAGGAACATTTTCATTTTAGATATACCAGTATTGTAAAATATGTGTGTGAAATATCGCCAAGTCCTAACCACTATGCAACAAATATAGGTATTATGCAATAAGCTTTAACAAAAATCGTAAAGCATTTGCAAGGTTCTTCGGCCTTTTATTAAAGCATATTGCACGATACTTATACATTTATATAATATATATATATATATATATATATATATATATATATATATATATATATATATATATATATATATATATATATATATATATATATATATATATATATATATATATATATATATATATATATATATATATATATATATATATATATGATATAAGTTTATTCTGCACTACTGCTATTGTTTATTATTTAAGGTACGAGGTTGGTTAAAGTTGGTTTTTGCTTATGGTAACATAAACGGTTACCTAAACATTCAACGTTAGCGTATTTTTACCTAACGTAAGAAACCAATTGGGTCAAATCAGGTGTTGTGGAAACCTAACGAATTGAACTCTGTGTTGCTAACCTAAGCACCTTCCCTTATATTATTCATTTCTGAATTTTTTAATTACACTTTAAATTTATATAGAGAGCATTATTTTGTTTTTCTGTCTAGAACAGTATTTTTGTGCTTTCGAAGCAAAAAACGGAGATTTATTAATAATATTATTAATATTAAATGATTTAATTAATTTTTTTCATTATTCTATATATACACCGTTCATTCATTCATTTAATTTGTTGCATAGGCCAAAATTTGGCTTGATTTCATTTCTAATGTAGAAAAGACTTGTGCAAAGCAATTTTTAATTACCATTACAAAGTTACCTTCTAGTTTGTAGTTTACTCGATGAACTCGAATGAGTAATGCCAGAATATTTTGAACTCGGAAAGAAGTATTATTTTTCAAAATACAAGAGTTCTAACCTAGGGCATCATCAGGAGATGATATAAACTGTAGTAGTTTATATCATCTGCTGATGATGCTAAATTGGTTAGCGAAACGCGCGTCCAGGGCGTAACAAGTTGTGGTGTAGTGTGGTTAGAACTCTTGTATTTTGATCTATCTTCCACCACAGTTTCCAGTGTTAGGAAGTATTATTTTTAACAAATATAAAAAAAGTTTGCCTTCTAGATATCTTAATAGTGTCTCTAGAGAGAAATGTAAATGATGTTGTAGACAATCTGCAATTATTAAACCCTTTTTGCAAAAATACATTCTATCGCTCTTGAAATCACAAATTCGTTTATACAATTGTAACAGAATTTTTGAATTCCGGGATAACTTTAAATAATGAACGTACAGTCGCTAAATCTATTCAAATAAAACAAAAAGTAAGAATATCATTTTCACTAGAGCTGATAAAGGCAACACAGTCATAGCTATGGATGAAGACTTGTACATAACAAAAATATTAGAATTCATAAGACAGTCATTTCAAACACAAATTAAAAAGTTTATTAACAAATTTTGATAAGTTTAAAGTAAAAATTATAAACCCCAAGTCCAAAAGCTTCACTCCCTTATTAAATTGCGGAGAATTGGAGGAGAACTACCCTATAAGACCAGTTGTATCATACCTTTCAGAACCTGGAGACAAAGTTTCAAAATTTTAATAGTCAAAATTGAATATTACTCTAGTTGACCTCGAAATATAGTATTAAAAATTCTGGTGAAATAATTAAAAACGTTGCACTCATTTACTTACCTATTTTTTCGATGTAAAAAAATGTATTTCCTAGTATCCACCGGAAAATATAATAAACTTAGTTGAATCTTTATTAATTAAAAAACAAGCTTAATTACATCATATCAACAAGACATTCTAGAGCTATTCAAAACATATCTCAACCAAAACTATTTCTTTTTCAATAATGTTTACTATAATAGGATCAAGTACCGGTTGCCGCTCTCCCCGTCACCGCCGCCGCTTCTGTCCCCTAGTATGCGCATTCCTTAGATCTTACTTTAAATTATTTTTTTGTTTAATTTTTATGTTGATTTTGGGCTAGATAAGTTTATAGTTCAAGAGCTGCATCGCACTTGCACATGGTTAATCCATATGCAATTTGGTAACGGTTTCTATAATCGAGATGTAGTCCTTATTAGCGAAATAAACAAGATATTTTTTGTTACTTGTTTTATAAAAATTATGCTGTGTTTGTTTTGTTAATAAAACTTTTTTTGAATTTGAATTTGAATTTGAATTTGAAGTACAAGGGTTGTGAAATGTTCTTTTTAATCTTGAAAGTAGAACAAGGTGAAATTTAAAACTTATTTTTATACAGTTTCTCTTCGTTACTAGATATTTTGTCAAATGATTAATTTTGTTTAAAAATAGTAATAATTTTATATTTTTATAGGAATTGATAAATATTTGTTGAATATAGTAAAAATCTCTTGATAATTGTAATACCCTCTCTTAATAATTTCTCTTAGATCCGTCTTTGTAGTTTAGCCCACAATGAAAACCCATGTTTGTTTTTCGGCCGTTATCACATTTACAACAGTTTTGCCTGATACGAATTTACAATTTATTGTGAACATTTTAAAAATTATATTATTACTAATGTAGTATTATAATTTTATTAATTAAATTTTCCTTTTGTATCTCACATTTTATTTAATTAATGGTATACTCCTAAAATATAACTATTAAAGCTCCTAAAACAAAATATTACAGTCCACCGCAACACCAAAGTCGAAAGTATTTGCTCCAAAAAAGTTAATAGGAAAATTAGGCTATCATATATCTTCTCCTAGTAAAACCAGCTGCTTTATATTTTCCATCTTTAATCAGGAAAGTAATCCAGACCAGGCCGCCGCTTCGTACGGAGTAGCACCTAACTTTTTATGGAAATATTAGTTTGGAACTACATAGAGAATTTTTTTCTGACTCTTGCTCTTATTACAAATCTACGAATCTTAACAGATTTTGTGTATTCTACTATCATTATTTGTAAGCAATAGAACAAATATTATTCATTTTTAGTAGCACACGTCATTTAAAATACCTAATTCACATTATTCCTACATTTAATAAAATATTTTGAGAGGAGCTTATTTCTTAAAGATAGAAATAGAAATGTAATGAATGAGTGTAACTTACATCTATATTTTTTTTATTAGTAGGTTAAAATTCCGAATGCCCAGATTGTTCATTTTAAGGCAATTTAACTTCTCCAAATGTAAGTGGAGGTACTCATACAGAATACAGCAAGCTACTGAGAACATAAGAAATAGTCGGCCGAATTTGGATTTGCTTGCCTAGATTTGACTAAACAGCTGGCTATGCGGCTGATGCAGACGCTTCACTTCATGTTATCACGTTAGCTGTTTCTTAGAGTCGGATAGTGGTTTTAATTGTCCAAAATAATTTATTTATTGAAGCAAAACAAAAAATAATGATTCGGTTTCTTGAGATAGACATTCGGCCAGGTAAAAGTTGTAGCAAATGCTCTTGTTTACTTTTTTATTAGCATTACAGCAAAAGCATTTGCTATATTTCATTTATCTGGCCAATTGATAGAGGCCTATCATACAAATCTAGTCTGACATTGTTTAATATATTCGAGGTCAGGTATAATTCTAGAATAATTTCCGATTTTTAATTTCAATTTTTCCAGATTATTGACCCGATTCTTCGGAACTAAATTTGAGATTTTACGTATTCGTATAGAAAAAATCATTTAATGTTAAATTGGCAAATTGGGCTGGCCAGGAGATTTTTTTTTCGTCCTGTCATAAGTCGGTTTGGGAATATTTTATTTAGGTATTCCTGAATTATCACTAAGCTATTATCAGGCTTCCGGTCTTGTTTAAAAAAATATTATTAAAGCAGCGAAAAATTAACTGTTGCAAAAGATCCAGATAGTTGGAACCAGTAGGATTATTCAAAAATGGATCAATCCGGTCAGTAAAAACAATATTTTTTAACAAATGTTCAAATTTTATTTCTCACTTCTCGCAAAAAAAATCAAGACGACGCATGTATAGAAATCGACAGGATAGATATTTGGATAGATATTTACAACGAATTATTTATTGCATTGTATAAAAACGTAGCCTATGATCAGAACCTTTCGTAAGTATTTAAATAGACATTTTCTTGATCTTGATTGATGCTGTCTGTCATACTAATCTAATTTGGAATTGTTTGACGTATTCGAGGTCATATTTTTAGGATAATTTCCGTTTTGTTTTTCAACTTTTCCAGATTATTGGCCCAATTCTTTTGAACTAAATTGGGGATTTTGCGTGTCTTTATAGAAATCATTTAATGATAGGGGAAATCGGGCTGGCCACAATATTCTTTTCTACACCATCAAATCGGCTTGGAAATGTTTTACTTAGGTTAATTAGCACATAACTATTAGCAAGGCCCCAATCTTGTTCAAACCAAATATTATTAAATCGGGGCCATGTCAACTTCAATTTATTGAAAATTTTGTTATTGCAAAAGTTCCATAGAATTGAAACAGGTAGGATAAGTAAAAAATGGACAGATCCGGTCAGTAAAAACAATATATTTGGTTAAATATTCAAATTTTATTTGTAACTTCTGACAGAAAAATGTCAGCACTTTTATATTATTTGCACCATTTGTATTTACTACTTTAGCACCGACCTCCAAGTTGATAATCCGATGCAGAGTAGAAATCGAAGGGATAGATCTATTGCCGTTGTAATATCAATAAACCCCTTTCTTTCTGAAAGTTCATCTTTTTTACGCGATTTATTAAGAAAACACATACTTCAAATTTTCGAACCTCGAAGCAAAATGTTACGACGAGCCACAGCCACCACAGCCACATATTCTTATTTTTCTATTGTCTACTAAGCCCCCAACCAAACAAAATATGTTTCCTTACTTAAACTTTAGCCTTTCTTTAAAGTGTATGCTTTCCGGGTACGTACGACCTGGGCCAAGACTGCCCTAAGTTCGTACTAGCTTGCCGCTTTCTCTATATTTAGATAAATTCGAATTTTTTTTCTGTTTCACTGGGAGGTTTAAGAGGCATCTTTATTACCAAAGAATAATGAAAGTATTTTTAAAATTCGATACTAGCCCAGTTAAATTAGCCTTTCATTAATTCGTAAAAGGCTGGAAATGATTTTACTTTATTTTGTTCATCCCAAACAACAGTAATACGAGTTTGCGATTATTTGTGAAATGAACCTTTTGAAAGCCAAAAAAAAACGCGACATTTTGGCACTTTTTATATAATCTAAAAGATGCATCGTAGAGGAAATATCACTCTCACCAGGGCATTAAATCCTATGTCGAATGATCTAGTTAAACATTAAATTTAGTCAAAATTAGCAGTGGAAAGTGACCAAAATTTTTCATTTCGGCTGAAAAGGGCGTTACACTCAATTTTAAAGGCTTGTGACTCGAAAGCGGCTATTCCAAATAAAAAATGTAAAACTTGAAAGTTCTTAGAGCATCATATTTTCGATTCAGGGAGAATTAATTTTAAAATTTTGCTCATTCCTGCGCATAGATACACCCAAAAAACTAAAGCAGCCTTAGCGGTCAGTTTTCGCAAAGTGATATGTTGAAACCAAAAATCACCGACACTCGTCTAAGAAGTCGCAGGACGTTTTTGTAATAAATAATTGTTTCTTAAGATATTTGAGAGAAGAGACTTTGCATTTTTTATTTATTGTAACAATAACCTAAACTGGTGATTATGGTTGAAAACATTAACTTCAGAGCAGCAGACTTTTCAAAAAACCTTTAAAAAATTCTTAGGATCAAGTAAAACTCATAAAAAACTGTTTTTAGCTATCAACTCGGCATCTACGTTGATAGCTTTAAAGTGACTGACAGGACTTTACTTTCCCCATTTAATATTTGTCTGAGTGAGATTTATTTAATAACAAAAATCTACAACCAACTTTGGTTTTTTCCTATGCAATCTGGATAATTTCAAACCCAACAACTTTTCTTACCTTTTTAAATGTTCCGTACTTACACATTTCTTTGAGGCGGGTATTCATAGCTCAGGAAGTATTCGGGTAAATGATCTTCAATTAATTCTGAAATAATCATACCTGTGAAAAACTTTGATTTTAAGTTATAAGAGAAGCCCTAAATTAAGAATGAGAACCCAGATGTTAAAATTCCTTACTAAACACCGAGAACAAATTTCCTAATGAGAAAAACTTATTTAAGATAATTAAAAATATTTGTGAAGCCGATCCCGAGACTTAACGTGAACACATAAAACAAAAAAATTGCCTAATAAACTGGTCCAACGACATCGCTATCCTTTGCCTCAAATTTATTGCGAAAGCGTACTCGAACTTAATCAAAACATAGTTAGCATTCAGAAACCTAGATCATTGTCACCAGTATCGCTTGTGTTAATGGATTTCAGTACACCTATCGAAACTTATAGCTATCCCAATTTAATCAATTCAATTCAATCAATTTCGATTTTTCCACACGGCAAAATACTACTCCCATCAGAGTGTCGTCGGGTTTGGTAATTCTAGTGTCCACTCGAAACCATGACAAATATTCCTTGGGAATCTGAAGTTAAAATTTCTATTTCTTCACATAAGATCACTTAATTTAAACTTATAAGACTTAAATAACTTCAGTTATACTAGTTTATAACCATTTTTCGCCTGTGGTGCAAAAGGGAAATTTTTGTTAATTTTTGGCCGCTATACGAAAATGATGGTAAAAACTTTCTAAGTATTTTATTCATATTATTTTAAAAAGTAATCCTTGTTAGAATGAAAAAAAAATAAATTCGGGTTCCTGTATAAACCATGCACGGTTAAACAAAAGAGCAAATATAATATTAAAATCCGGATATTCCCTCAAAAATAACACCGATTCTTCATAGAGAAAGTTTATCAGTTCCACCGCCCCCAGGAAATTGGGAGGAATATATAGAAATATATGATGATAAGGTAGGACACGATAATGTATCTGAAAAGTACGGTTCTTATTTTGCCGAAAGTGAAGAAAAACCACCCCATTTAATTAATCAAGCTGAACTAAATGATCTAGTTCGGGTACTCCACTTAGCCAAAGAGCATGCTGAACTATTAAGTTCAAGATTAGAACAATGGAATTTACTTGCTACTGGAAACAAAGTTACATAATTTAAGAACCGTAACAACGAGTTATCGTCGTTTTTTACTATGCAGAATAAAATGTCTGTTTGTGTTGTTCCAAATAGTATTGCGGAAAAGTTAGACTTTGCACATAACGCGAATGGCGCTTATTTATAGATTCTTCTAAAATAAGTTTAAAAGTAGTTCTGCACCATAATGGCAACAAAGGACCCTCTATTCTTCTTGCGTATGCAGTTGACATGAAGGAAAACTTTCGAAAGTATGCCGCTTATTCTAAATGCAGTAAGCTCTAATACGTAAGGGTGACAGATATGTGTTGTCATAAGACTGTTATTTGGGTTTCAGGATGGATTTACCCAGTACTGCTATTTTGTTTGTCTTTGGGACAGTAAATCAACACATGATTTGTTAATTCAACTCGTTTAACAAATCATTCATCAGGCATTATAAATTATATGTTCAGGGAGGGGACAGATATAAAATTCTGACATAGTGTCAGTTTGGTTTTCAAAGAGGTAAGGCGACTGTCGATGCTGTCTTCTCTTTCTTTGAGAATCAAATCAACTTGGGTTTGAATGAAGAGGAGCTTACTTTTTAAAAAATTGGAGCACTATGGTTTTAGAGGAACTTCAATACCATGGTTTCAGTCATACCTATCAGGAAGAAGAGAGTTTGCTAAGACTCCAAAAGGAAGATCAAATGTGCTACATATCAGTGATGGTGTTCCACAAAACTCTGTACTAGGCCCAATCCTATTTTTGTTGTACCTTAATAATCTTACTTTTTTAAATATTCGGGGGATTTATTTTTGCAGACGATACAACTCTTCTCAGGAGGGGAACTGATCACAGCGCTTTAATGAATACCATTGTGAGGATTTGCGGAGGGTGAGAGAATGGTGTGCTACTAGTTACTTAAGTTTTTACTGTGATAAATCATTTATTCTTACTTTTAAGTTTACGTTGATTAACATAGATCTAAATAGTATTCAAATAAAAAAGCAATCTGTCACAACATTTTTAGGTACTCATATAATAAATTAAAATTTTCTACTCACATAACCCTGCTTAGTAAAAAAGTTGCTTCTAGGTGCTTTGCTGTGAGAGTAATTTCTAATAAATTAGGTTCATCTGCGGCTAAGATGGCTTATTATTCTTTAATCGAATGTTTCATATAATATGGGATCGCTTTTTAGGGATTTTGTAACCACCAATTGCTAAATTCCATCTTTGTTCTCCAAAAAAGGTCACTGTGCTACATATTTAAACATAAGTTTAGGAAACACTGTAAACCTTTTTTTATACTGGAACTCATTTCTCTTTTTATCTTGGAGATTTGTTACTTGATGCACAAAATATTTACAAATTTCCCTAGACATAGTGCTTATACTACCCGTAACATTATCAGCGTTCTTCTCCCAATACTGAAATATGCTTTAACTAAAAACTCATTGATTTATGAAAGTGTTAAGATTTACAATCACTTACCTATGAACCTGAAATTAATTGTTGAAAAGTTCTTTAGACGGACTCTCAAAAACATTCTTAAGTTCTTTAACTAATTTAAAGTATGACTTTCCATACTACAACCTGCAGGAATTTTATGATAACCCTGTATGATAGTAGGTATGATATATATGTGACTCAACATTTGTTTTCTTTTTTTAATTCTTTATATTACTGACTTACATTTGTTATTATACATAGCTTTTATTTTAATTATTGGTTGTTGTCTATCGTTTTGTTATTATATATGTTCTAATTGTATATTTTTTGAGCCATTCAATATTTTGTTTAATTTTTTTAACATAGTGTAAGGTATTCCATAAGGTGTTATAGAACATTTCTATTTTTAAGGTTGCTTTGTCAATGAGACATGTTTTTCTGATGACGATAAAGCTTATTTTGTTTGTTTTGTTTTCATAATCTAAGCGATACTAAGCTTAAGGAAGGAATATTTGTTAGAACATAAATTAGAAAAGATACTAACGCATGAAAAGAAATTAAGTGATTAGCTGCGTGGAGGTGTTTTAAAAGAATTGTTTCGGAGTTTTTAAGAAACAAAAATTTAGAAAACGAAGAAAAATTTGTAGAAGAGCTACTTGAAAACTACTGCGAAACGGACTGTTACATGTCCCCTGAAATACACTTCTTGCACTCCCATTCAAATTTGTTTCCCGAAAATTTGGGTGTGGTTAGTGATGAGCAAGAAGGAAGGTTCCACCAAAATATACTAACAATAGAGTAACGCTACCAAGGTAGATGAGATCTAGCAATGCTGGCGGATTATTCTTGATTTGTTATGAGAGAAAGCTATCAGGAATATTAAAGAAAAGTCAGCATTTGCAAAAAAGTTATCTACAAAAGACTTACTATAAATGAATGTTCATATATATTTTTGAAAATAAAACTTGTTATTCTGAGAATATCTTAATTTTTTTATAAAAATATATTAAAATTATATAAAAAATTTGGACTAAAATGCAAATAACTGATACATCCTATAACTCAAGATCTATACGTGGTGGACCAGTGTGGTTGTTCAATTCCTAATCAGGATGCTTTAAACGGTAGCAATTTTGTTACATATTTGTTGACTAGTATTATTAGCATATTATTTTTAATGTTGAATTATTAGTTTACAAGAATAATATGTGATTAAATTTCTGCACAGCACCCCATTCCACGACATAGCTACATTAAAATAGGCACTCTCCAGACGCACAATTTAATGTTCTAGAATTTTCATATCTCAAACTTTTTATTTGGAACAACTGTTTCCGGGTTACAAGCGTTTGAAAGTGAGGGTAGCGCATTTTTAAGACGAAGTGGATACATTTGCTCATCGTTACCTGCTGATTCTGACCAAACCGCTGATTTTAGTGTTTAAGGAGGTCATTCGATGCAGAATGATCTTTAATTTTGGTAAGAATGAAATTTTCTGTACAATGCTTCCCTTAGATGTTATAAGCCAAAACCTGGAAAACGTGCCAAAATTTCACACTCCGAAAAATTTAGCTTATCTAAGAAACCATCACAAACCCACATTACTCTTATTTAGGATGCCTAAATAAGAATGAATATAGGTTTGCAAAATTGTATTTACATACTTTATGTCGATAGTGTTTTGATAGGCCATTATAAGCATAAGAACTTAAAAAAAATTTATTGTTTATTTGATAGTTTAAGTATTATATCAAAAAGGAAATATTCACTTTGTGAGAGTTATCTTTTTTATGGTTTTCTAGATTTTGGCATTTGTTAAATATTTTCAAAGTTTAATAATTTGTTGAACCGAAAATAAATTGAGACCTATCTTCTACTGGTCAACATAAGAACTGAAACAAGTCATATAAAAAGTATTTATATTATGTGCTGGTACAAATTGGAAGTTAAATTTATTTGATAGATGTACGTAGTTCTCAATTATTACAAATTGTCGTCTTTATTTGTTTCGCGGAGACAAATATAAATATAAATGTCATTTTAAGGTGTTCGGCAGAAACATGATAAAACTTTTACCAAACAGATTTGTCATTCGAAATATACATTTTCGCAATACAAAACGAAAATACAAATACACAAATGCTCAACTTGGGGGCACAGAAGCAATTTTGAAATAGAGTCTCAGAGGTCACTAAAGGATGCTGCATCTTGTTTCAGTGTGAAACATAATATATATTCGATGACCTTTAGTTTCAAAAGACAGATATAAACTCGATTCCGGAAACTCATGCATATTATATACGTCGACTTTGTAGTGAAAACGTAGTTTATTTCCACTTGATACAGAAGGGTGTTGACTTACAGCACATAAGCAATATGCAGTATAAACAGGTTTGTATGGAAGCTTGAAATGGGTGCTTTGATACAGTATGTGATGGTAGAGATACAGAAATAGACTAAGGTCAGTACTGAAGGTTAAACTGTAAACATGTTAATTGGATTTTTTTATTTATTTCGATGTGTTCATGTAAAAACTAATTTAAAAAACAAATTGTTAATGAAAAAAATCGGTAAAATTTCTTTGCACGGAACTTTTCTCGTTATAAATATTTTCTTAGAAATACATATACTGTCTATTCAGTTCAACCCAATATCACATTTCGTTTTTGTGCAAAATGAATGAAATCAATTGAATAAGAAGATTTTTTAAGTTGATATTTTTAACAATTATATTTGGAGCCTATTTTGTTCCGCCATCATGAATTCGTACCACAATTTTACCAGTTCAGTATTATATCACATTTAATTTTTGCACAAAATTTTAAAATAATCTAATAAGTAGTTTTTCCAGTCTATTTTTTTTTATATTTTATTAGGTCGCCATATCGGATTTTTAACACATGACCCTTAATTTGCAAACAAAATTTGAACTCAATAGGGAAGTAGTAGTTTTTTAACTATACCGCTAACTGACAAACCGCATACCGACGGAATTAAAGAAACATGTTTTTTTAGCATCTAAAGACTCTTAAACGTGAAGATATGTAGAACTTGAGAGGGTGATGGTTTCACGATTACGAACATTTTGATTGCCACCATTTTGTTCCGCTAGCTTGAAGTACCACAATTCTACCAGTTCAATCTCTATATCATACTTAATTTTTAGATATAAGTGGAAATTAATTTAATAATTAGTTTTTTCAGGTTGATTTTTTATATATAATTTTATAAATTTTACCAGTTGATTCCTACGTAGTACCTGATTTTTGTGCAAATATTAAGGTACCTTAATTAAATAAATGGTTTTTTAGTAACAATTTTTTTTCGCCATATTTGATTCATATACCAAACAGACCGACGGAATTGAGAAAATATATGTTTTTTTCGCATTTAGGGACCCTAAAACGTGAATATCTGTAAAAGCCTGGGAGGGCAAATTTTTCATAATTGCAATACTTTTAGGAGGGAAGTAAAAATATGAACCCAACCACTTAATAATTAAAAGTCATTTTAGAGCTGCGGCATGGTAACAAAATCGCTTCAAAATTGCCCCAGAAGCTCGTAAAATCGAAAATAGTTTCCAAATTTAAAATTTTTTCCTTAACAGAAGATTAATATAAATTTCGGTTTCTGTGTACATTTTTAGAAGATGAGATGAAAGCTAAAATTCTGCAATAATAAGCATGTAAAAAACAAGATGGTGGCAAATAAAATCAATTGATTTATATGCATTGATTTTATGTTGATATTCGTTTTTGGTAGATACTTATTTAGTTGACGAGTGCCATTTTGATACCAGTCTTAAAATTTTATTGAATATTGTCTGTAAGTTTTGTCGCATCCACAGCTGTTTGGCTACGCAGCTCAGGGTCTGCAATACCAGGAACATTTTGTAAAATAGCTTTTTTTGTGAAAAGAACATATATCAGATGCATCATACTGCAGATCATAGAGTCTTGTATATTTTGTAAGTTAACAAATACAATTTATTTGCCGTGCCCAACTGAATCCGTAGCTCTATGGTTAGAGACAAGGCGTTTCAAAAATAAACGCAGAACTTTTATAAGCCTTTTCCTTTAATAAAGAAAAATGTCCTAAGAAAAAGGATTCGTAAACATAAAAGTCATACTTCATTAAAAAGAGGTACTTTTCTTAAGTTTGGTGGTTATTTTGGCTTTATTTTTGGAATAAATTTATATGAAGTTGGATTGTATATTCAAAAAATCCGAGCAATTCTCTATAAAAAAAACTATTCTTGTATTAAATCGATATGGCGTTTTCGAGATATTTGAGCTTGAACATTTTAACGCAAATCTATCCAAGCTCAACATTTTTGAATAAAACGGCGATTTATAGCGTTTTTCTAATTAAATAATTTCACATTTGCTAAGTAAGCGAACCTCTATTACGCAAATGCTTGTTAGTCATGTATTTTCTTTGCTATCGTTTTGTTTCATAATATTTAAATTGTTTTTAATTATTGAAATATCTTATTCGATTACTATTAGTCGTGATTTAAGAATACCTGCAGAATAACTGCAAAATGCTGGCTAGTCTCTGCATGATATTAAAAACTTTTTATGTTTCCTTTATTAATTTTGAGATAAGGATAGTTTTTTTTCAAATGTTTCACTATGATAGTTATAGTGCATTCTTTTACACAAATTATGTCAATGAATAGGTTTTAAAAATGTTTTATTCATTTATGGAACAAGCAGATATCCATATTACGTTTGCGAGAGCCTTTAGCCATAGTTTAAGGGGAAGAAGAGGTAGGTCCTAAGAGTTTTTTTGTTTAAGAGAAACTCCTCAAGAAAAGTTCAGTTCTGCTTTAGGAACATTTGTCACAGAGAATATTCCTAGTAGACTAGGAAATGCCAGAGCTGTAGCAGCAGAAGAATAAATAATTACAAAATTGTAGTGACGGATTTATAATCAAAGAATATATATATATATATATATATATATATATATATATATATATATATATATATACACAATGTGTCCCAGATTCGCTTCTCTATACAGGGATCTCGGCTCCTATTATACCTACAGCAAAGGCTAAATGGAGAAAGTTTTCGGGGAAACTTATATCATTTAATATCCGGCTTCAGATTTATGATCGATTAATTGTTTTTGGAAATATCGGGGAAAAACCGAAAAGGGCGGATTTCGTTTTTGCCCAGTATATCCAGAACGCTAAATTTGACAGCTGCCAAAATGTGACATTATTCGGACACATTTTTAAGACAAATAAGATGGCGTATACGATACGTCTTCATTGTTTTTTGCTAACCCGCAACCAGCCTCAACCTTCATTTTTCTTATGGCCGCCATATTGGATTTTTCGATTTTTGGAAAGAGCCTAAAATTTCCAGACTAGTGATATCTCACAAGTGCATTAAAGATTTTAGTATTATCGAAATATTACACTTCGTAAAGTTAGGTTTCAGTTTTTTCTAAGGAGGCCATGATTTAAAGTAATGTTAGCTCTCAATGCTTTTCTAAGGAGGCCATGGTTTATCTGTAACAAAATTGGATTTTGACTTTGACGTTAAGTTAAATAATTGAAAGTATCAAAGCTGTGTTTTAATAAGTAGTAGGTAGGCTTTTATCCCAATAAAATCACAAATTTGACACATAAATTGTCAAAACCTATAGGAAATGGCCGGCATTCCGTATTCAAATGAAGAAAAGGTTGACATGTTAGATCTGTACTTTCAATCATACAGAAACGCCGCGACGTTACCTCAGCAAGGTATTTGGAGATGTACCCCGAACGACGGCAGCCTCATAAAACCCAATTCAGAAAAATCGTAGTTAATTTAATTAACCATGGTGCCTTCGGACAACCTAGAAGCGGATACAATAATAACAATGAAAATCGAGACAGAAACATTTTACAAGCTATCAACGAAAACTCTAGTGCATCGGTAAGAACCTTAAAAAAGAATAAGTACCATCCATGCAAACCCATAATAGTACAAGGACTTAAGGAAACTGTTTTTCCAAGACGACTACAGTTCTGTGAGTCGTATACTAGGAGATGTAATGAAAATCCTGATTTTGTAAATCATGTATTGTGGTCCGATGAGAGCAGGTTCACGAGTTGTGGAGTCTTTAATAGGCACAACCGTCATCATTGGGCTGTGCAAAATCCTCGCGAAGTGGCAGAGAGACGTCTACAGATCAGATTTGGAAGTAACGTTTGGTGTGGAATCATTGGTAAGTTAATCTAACCAATCTTTTTTTAATAGGCACCAAATGATGGTCAAATAATCATTTTTTTTTTCGTTTAGTTCTTTAATGATACTAAAAGAATATAATCTAATAAAAAAAAGTAAAACGTTCTACTCTAGTCAGTCAACTTACTTTTTTGATATTGTATTACATTTTTATTCAATCATTTTGTATTGTAGTTTCGAAGAACCTATGAAAATAGAATTGGGTTCCATAAATTTATTAACACTTTATCTAAATTTTATGCAGATTTAGCTAATTCTCTAAAATTATTTTGATTGTTTGAATTTAATGATTTATTATTACCCGGGAAGACTAGTTCTTCCGTTATGAAAAAAATACCATATTAATCATATGACGAATTATTTTTCGATTTTCATTATGATTTATAGAAAGGCGTTCAGCTATATTTTGGAATAATTTAAGTTTTAAAGCGCAATATTTTATGTTTTATTAAGGCACAGTGTACTTCTTTAAGATTATTATATCACTGAAATAAATTGATTTAGTATTTCCGAAATTAATATGCAATACCAACAAAATAACTTATTACGGCTATTACTTCCCACTAACCAAATATGTTTTTCTTTTTCATAATAAAGTTGAATAGGTTTCAACTCTATACAAGCTCATTCATTACGGGATGTTTCGATAATTATTTTTGGAAAGAAAATATCTACTTTTTAATAAAGATAATTTTCCCTTTATAATTTATAGTTTCTAGTACCACCCGGCCGACCCTGCCGCCCTTGACTGTTGGGCACCTATTTATAAATTATTAATCATTTCAGGAAATCGACTTATTGGACCATATTTGTTTGATTACAACCTAAACGGGCACAGGTACCCAGAGCTTTTGCGAAACCAGGTTGTACCAGCCTTACAAGCTATTCTAACGGAAGATGAATTAAGAAGAACTTGGTTTCAACAAGACGGATGTCCGGCTCACAATACCATTCAAGTCAGGAACTTCTTAAGAGAGCAGTTTGACGAAAAAATAATTTCTTTAAATGGTCCAATATCTTGGCCTCCTACATCCCCTGACCTGTCGCCCTTGGATTTCTACCTCTGGGGTCACACGAAGAATGAAATCTATGAATTTGATCCCCCCGTGACCATAGAAATCCCGAGGCAAAGAGTTCTGGACACATTTAGAAATATTAACCGAAATACACTTACCAGGGTTGTACGGAAAACACTCACCAATTGTCAAAAATGTCTCGATGCAAATGGACGTCATTTTGCAGATTTGTAAATTAATGTTACGAGTTACGAAGTGTGATATTTTTATGACACTAAAATCTTTAATGCACTTGTGAGATATCACTAGACTGGAAATTTTAGGCTCTTTCCAAAAATCGAAAAATCCAATATGGCGGTCATAAGAAAAATGAAAGTTGAGGCGGGTTGCGGGTTAACAAAAAACAATGAAGACGTGTCGTATACGCCATCTTATTTGTCTTAAAAATGTGTCCGAATAATGTCAAATTTTGACAGCTGTCAAATTTACCGTTCTAGATATACTGGCGAAAAACGAAATCCGCCATTTTCCGTTTTTCGCCGATATTTCCCAAATTTATTGATCGATCGTAAATCTGAAGCCAGATATCGAATGCAATAAGTTTCCTCTAAAACTTTCCCCATTTAACCTTTGCTGTAGGTATAATAGGAGCCGAGATCCCCATTATAGAGAAGCGAGTCTGGGACACACTGTATATATATATATATATATATATATATATATATATATATATATATATATATATATATATATATATATATATATATATATATATATATATATATATATATATATATATATATATATATATATCTATATATATATATATATATATAGATATATATATATAGATATATATGACATTAACCCTGCCTTTGGCAAACTTTTAAGATATGACAAAATCGAAAACGTCTATCATACTGAAAACAATTTAGAACACATTTTCAAATATATACTATATATATATATATATATATATTGCTTTAAAATTGTATGTACTTATAGAGGCTTATGTAATTTTTTAGAACGTTAAATGTTGGTTACAAACTTCTTTAAGGTTATCTTTTAATCTATGCAAAACAAGCTTTCTTGGTTATTTCTTAACAAACGATCGTCTAATAAAAGAAGCCTCTCAAACTAAGTATCAAGGAATAATTATTGAATTATTTTTGAAATGGTTGCCCTGACGGGAATTAAAGCACTGTGAAGTGGAGAGAACTGTATCAATGATCATATCGGCAGCCTAATTCTAAGCGATTTGCTTTAGTAGCGAAGCAGACAAATAAGCAAAAAACTTGCATAATCAAAACCTGTATTTAACAAACATCGAGAATCCAAAATTCGACCGCAAGACAAATTACCCACAAGAAATTTGAAGTGGATTCTCCACCACGTGATACTTTTAGAAATAATAGAACTGATAGTGCTTTTCGGCTACAAAATCCAAAATTTTTGCGCGAGTATAAATAATATTATACACATCCCTCATAAAAATAACTGTAGCAAAACCTTTCTCAAAGGCATAAAAAACCGTGAAGCTCATATAAATAGCAAAAATTTGTTCCGGGACGTTAAAATTGGCAACTTTTTTTCGTATCGGATCAAAGTACGAAGAATATCAGAGGGACGTTCTATGTCCTAATCTGACACATGACCACAACTTTTGTATTAAAGTTTTAGGATTGATAGTGGCTGGAGCTTATACACCGGATCAAAAAATCGTTCCAACTCTGACAAAAGGCTGCGTTTTGTAACAGTAGTAAAACGATAGTCCTGAAGCATCTCATTAAGGGGCAAATCGCTAAATATTTGCGCAAAAAACACAGGGATAAAGACGAAAAATGATAGTAATAGATGCGATATATTTTTGTAATTTAGGTTCCACCAGTAAATGCTCATTAAAAGACATAGGATTAGATAATTATCAGATTTAATCACGCAGTTATGTGGCAATAATAGGAAGGACGAAGTTCAGTCGCGGACAAATTCAATACGACCTTAATTTAAATATTCGTTCATGAAATATTTATTTTACCTAGGCAGTGTTGTTTTTTTTTACAAATCTGCATTCGAGTGAATAGTACATATGTATCGCCAGATCACGAATGCCGGAAAAAAATGGAATTACCTTAAAATGGCTCTACAATGCTCGACGCGTGTGTGCTCTCTTTCAAATATTTCTTCACATAAACTGTCATAGGGAGAAAGACACTGGATAGTAGGGATTTCTTCAAGTTCCCAAAATAATTTTCAGGTGGATTCCAAATTAATTTCCGATGTTACAAAAAAATGCAGTTATTTGAGGTGTATTTGTCGAAATAAACTTACCCATTAAAATATAGCCGAAAATAGTTTTTAACACATCAGGTTCATTCGTATTTCCTTGAACAAAGTCATTTAAAAGAATTTTGGAAAATAAGTCACTGCCAAGTAAAATGTCGATTTTGCCTGGTTTATAAAAATTTTATGTACGGGTTTTATGTTTTTAATATGCGCGTGGGATTTTTAAGTTTTTAATATGCCGGAGAGAAAATTATATTGAAGGGAAACTCACAAATTTTATTTAAAATTACCGCATCTGTCACCAGAACTGGACCGTCTTGTCCCTCAAGCTTTATAGCGAGCACAACATTGCCGTAATTAGAATTAGAGAGCAATTACAATTAGAGCCAGTTTTATTTACTTCAAGCAAAGAATTACTTTTTGGTAAACCTAGATATTTTATTGGAGTTAGCTAAAGTTATTACAAATGATTTAATGTATTTTAGTTCATTTCAAAATAAGATATTGCTCTAAAATATTAATTTTCTTTTCTCATTTATTGTACCGGGTGGCCAACTAAGAATGGACGCCGGCCATAACTCAGTAACCGTGTATCGTACAACAACAACGACAAAAATTTTAATAAGTAAATCGGCCAAGGAAAATCGCTTGAAATTATTTTGGGTTTTGAAATATGGCCGCTAGGGGGCGCAACTCTTACGATCAATCGAACAGCATTTTTCTTAAAAATATGCACGTAAAGATATATTTTCAATTCAGCCATCGTAAATACTAAAGAATAAGTAATTTTTTTCTGTTTAAGGTATTTCGCTCTATTGCATAATATATAGTGGTGACGAAACGTCCAAATTTCTTTATTTAAATGCTAGTAACTCTGGCGTAAGCTAACGGAGTTAAACAAACTAGGTGTCGTTTAAAAGAGTTTTCTTTCCTCGATCATCTGCAGTATAAACATTGTCTGAATCTATTTTGCTGTAGTAGCTAGACGGAGCTGTTTAACATTCCGATATTTATTAGGCATTATCATGACAATTTTAAATAGCACGCTATATCTTTTTTTACATGTCTAAATAGAAAATGAAATTTCTAAAAATCCAGCCTAAACCGCAATTTTCTGTCTTTTTCTAACTGGAGATAATAATAAAATAATTAAAATTAGCCCACCAGCCCACCGCGACAACGCCATATCTCCGTTTTCTTCCTGACATAATATTGCTTTTTATATGGCACGGCATAAGAATATGAACGGATCTAGTTATTCGCAAATGATGAATAACTTTTTACTGGGGTGGCGTCTATCAGGATATTGCAAAGCATATATTCTGGTAGCAATTGTAGTATTTCTCATGGTTTCAAAATAAACTCCTACCATGTCAGATAACTCTTCGTTTGAATAGAGCATTTTGTAAAAAAAAAACGAATTATGTTAGGTACCGAATAATACACGAAAACACAACACGAACAATAACATGAAAAACTCAAACAAAAATATTACTAACAACAATAAGAAAAAACGAAAGTAACACGAGTAACACCTACAACACAATTTTGAAAATCAGGAACACACCAACATTTGGAAAAATATTGGATAAATGACATGCCACCAATGCGTTTTAGTTTTAATACTTTCACGTTTTGCATATTTGGTCTTTTGTTCTCACAGCCTACTGGTCAGGGACGCAGGTCTATAAACTAGACCATACCGCCAATATAATTAACTATTTTTCTTGCAATAGCATATAAAGAAGAAACTTAGATAATATTTTTAAACAATAAGAGAGTTACTAAATAAGAATATTGACCAGTTGAAAAAACTTTGCTAAAAGATTATTAATACCAGTTCTTTTTTGCATAAATTGGTGGTTAGAAAATAGTAAGTTGCGGATTTCATCAATAGAGTTTGGTTTATATTCTTTTTATTAGCATCAAATTATATACCAATGCTGGGGTACATTAACGCTTAATGTTGTTAATTATCGTGTTATTTTACATTGGGTTTGATATAAAAAATGCGGCAATGAACACAAAGTGACCCAGAATTAGTATATTATTATTATTAATATCATTGTATTTTCTTTTTGAGGAGCATTAGTTGATCTATTGATGTTTTACATATCGAACACAATAAGATATCTACCCATATTAATTGTTATGAAACTGAAATGTAGTTAGTCAATAGGGTTTTAAAAGAAAAAAAAATATGCAGAAAATAAAAATATTTTTCTTATTGACGGCTGCTGTGCCGTCTAGTGATTGTAAAAGAAGCTCGAAATATAATTTCTGACATTTGCTCTTGAGCATATTATAACGCAAAAGCTGTATCACTTCGAGTTCCGGAGATATAGCATTGTCACGGTGCGCCGGTGGCCTAATTTTACTCTATTTTATTAATATCTCCAGTTAGAAAAAAGATATAAAATTGCGGTTTGCGCTGGATTTTAAAAATTTCATCCTCTATTTAGTCATAAAAAATACATAGCATGCCATTTAAAATTTTCGTGATAATGCCTAATAAATATTGAAATGTTAAACAGCGCCCTCTAGCTACCACGACAAAATAGATTCGGACAATCTTTATACCGCATATGATTGAGAAACGTAACGAGTAAACGACACCTAGTTTATTTAATTCCGTTAACTTATATTGGAGTTTTAAACATTTAAATCAAAAAATGTTTGACGTTCCCCCACCACTATATATTATGGAATAGAGCAAAATACCTTAAATAAAAAAAATTACTTATTCTTTAGTCTTTACGATGGCCGAATTGAAAATATATCTTCGCTTGCGTATTTTCGAGAAAAACGCCGTTTCCTGAGTGGTCGTAACAATTGCGCCCCCTAGCGGCCATATTTCAAATTCAGAAATATTTCCAGCGATTTCCCTTGACCGGTTTACCTATTAAATTTTTTTTCCCCAAGTTATATGATAAACGGTCACCAAGTTATGGCCGGCGTCCATTTTTAGTTGGCCACCCGGTACATATGAGCATTCATGGAATATGTTAATATCTCATATTTCGGTTATTTTAGAAATACTGGACTAAGGCAGTTCAAAGGTCAAATAGTTTTCGTTCTTACTGGAAAAGGCATATACCCAAAACAGCGCTGAACAGTAATTCAGACAAACTGGTCGAAACTAAGGCTACTGAAGAAGTCAACCGACGAAGATCTTATTTGACGGAAATTAATTAAAATACGGTATCCAGGAAGTAACTTTTTATTTAATATAATTGTCCGTACACCATATCTTAACAGTCAATATTTCCAACATTTGTTTGTAGTTGTTCTTGGTATTTTAATTAATATTTGTAAGTTTCCTTTTTTTCTTTGACGCAAGCCGCAAATTAAATTGCGTTATCCAAGCTTAACTATGGTACAAGGAGATATTTAGAAACACTGGAGAAAATACTGTCACATAGAAACTGCATTTAATTATTTTGATAAATTCATTAAATGAACATCGCTTTAAGAATTTTTTTTTAATATATTTAGATTAGCTTTACTCAATATTGTCCAAATAAAAGGGTTTTGTCAAAACTGAAAAATTAAATCAAATTTAAATTATTTAACTAAAATCATTTAACAGCCTAAATTAATAATAATATTGGTTTGAAAATACATATGAAAAATATTACTGTTTTAAAGATCAATAAATTTTTCTAAAAATTATAAATCGACTCTAAAATACATATCCCATTTACCAAGCTTTTAAATTTAGAATATCGTCACTTACCGCAAAACGAAAATGATTAATGCTTTCATAAAGGGCAGGATGCATTTTAGTGCGAATTTCTGCACATTTCCTTAGTAATTAGAATCCGAGTCGATAAAAAGTCGTTCCCGGTAAAGCGGATAATTTATTACGGCTTGATTTACCCACACACACCTGATTTACTGATTTAGGACCTCACATAAATCATTCAAATTAAGAGATTTATAAACTCCCTTCATAACCACAGAGAGGTACAATAAACATATATTGATTTTTATTTTTACTTTTCAGTATTATAGCCAACGTATTATAAATTTAATATATTGACTATTATTTATTTAAATAAAATACTACAGGGCTTACTGTTCATGGGTACCTTTTGATTCCTGCTTCTCGAGTCCTCAAATTCTATTGCTAATGTATTGTTACTTCCCTGGTAAAAGAAAAGTATTGTAATCGTGAAAAAATCACCCTGCGAGATTTTTTCAGATCTTTACGTTTCAGGGTCCCTAGATGCCGAAAAACATGTTTTCTCAATTGCTTCGGTCTGTCTGTCGGCCTGTCTGTTCGCGGCCTAGCTAAAAATCTTTTTACCCAATTGACTTGGACAAAAATTAAGGGTCTTACGGGAATGACCTGGTAACATTTTGGTAAAAATCCAATATGTTAAAATAAAATGGTGGCCTAGCGAAATGTTTTAAAAATTATTACTAAAAATCTACTTACCCAATTTATCTCAAATTTTGCACACAAAAATCAAGTGTTATATAGAAAATCACCTATAAAATTTTGGTACGAATCCAAGATGGCAGAACCAAATGGCGGCTTAATAAAATAATTAAAAACTCAGCCTGAAAAACTTCTTAATGGACTGATTTCAAATTGTGTGCTATAACTAATTGTGGTATAGAAATGAACTAGTAAAATTCTGGTACTAATTCAAAATGGCGCCCAAATAAAATATTTGAAATCGTGAGAAAAATCACCCTCACAGAATTTAGATATTTTCAGGTTCAAACGTCCCTAGATGCCAAAAAATTAGTTTTATAACAGTTCGCGGCATAGCTTAAAAGCTACTCATCAGATTAACTTCAAATTTTATTCAAAAATTAAGGGTCATATGGGGATGAATTGGTAATAGTTTAGTAAATATCCAATATCCGGAACAAGATGGCAGGCTAGTGAAACCAAGTGAAAAGTGAAAAATTACTAAAACGCGTTCAGTGTTCAGATCTCGTGGAGTAAAAATCCCTGAAGATGCCTCGTGCAATCGAAGGCGAAACGTCGGATAGTAATTCCAATTTGACATGGTCTAATCCCAAGAACCATGATTTCTTAATTGACCAAAGCCGTGAAAGCTTCCGTTCTATGTTACTAAAAAACTAATTATCCAATTTCCCCAGATTTTGTACAGTAATAAAGTGTTACATAGGAATGAACCCGTAACATTTTGGGATGAAAAAGACACGAAAAATGGCGGCCTAATAAAATATTTAAAAAATCGGCCTGAAAAAAACTACTTATTAGATAATTTTAAATTTTGTGCACGCAATAAGTATGATATAGAGATAAACTGCTAAAATGACGCCTAAATCATTTTTACTTCCCTCGTAAAAGAAAAGTAGTGTAGATCTTTACATTTCACGGTCCTTAGATGCGAAAAAACATTTTTCCAATTCCGTCGGGCGGTCTGTTTTTTCGCGGCATTGCTAAAAACTACTTATCTGATATTTTGGCCAAAAATTAAGTTTCATGAGCTCCTAATATTTTGGCATAAATCCAATATGGCAAAACAAAATGGCAGAACAAAATTCAGCCTCAAAAAACCTACTTAATGGACTGATTTAAAATTTGTAATCGTGAAAAAAATAACCCTCCTACGTTTTACATATTTTCCGATTTTAGCGTACCTAGATTCCAAAAAATATGTTTTATCAATTCCGTCGGTCCGTCTGTCAGTTTGTCTCTGTCAGTTCGCGGCATAGCTTAAAAACTATTCATCAAATTCACCTCAAATTTTAGCCAAAAATTAAGGGTCTTATGGGAATTACTTGGTAATATTTTAGTAAAAATCCAATCTGTCGGAACAACATGGCGGCCATGTTGAATGTAAAAAAATATTACTAAAAAACTAATTATAACTAATCCTTAAATTTTGCACAAAAGTATTCTGGTTTGAATCAACTGGTATAATGTTGGTAAAAATTCAAGGTGGCCGAACAGAATGGCAGTTAGTAAAATATTTAAAAATTCAGCCTGAAAAACCATTTAATAGACTTATTTCAAATTTGTGTCATAACTAATTGTGGTGACTGGTAACTAGTAAAGCTGTGGTACTAATTCAAGATGGCGGAACAAAATGACGGTCAAATAAAATATTTTGTAATCGTGTAGAAACTCAGGTTTACATACTTTCAGGTTTTTATTTTAAATATTTTTATCAATTCCGTCTGTTGTCTGTCAGTTCATGGCGTGGCTTAAAAACTACTCATCAGAATAATTAAAGATTTTAGTCAAAAATTAAAGGTCATGTGGGGATGACCTGGCAATATTTTGGTAAAAATCCAATATGCGGGAACAAGATAGAGGCCTATTGAAACGTTAAAAAAATTATTACTAAAAAAAACTAACTATCTAACTTCCTCAAATGCACAAATATCAAGTGTTACATAGAAATGAACTGGTAACATTTTGATTTGAATATGAGATAAAAAAATAAAATGGCAGCCTACTTAAAATATTTAAAAACTCCTGACCTGAAAAAACTATCATTAGTTAATTTCAAATTTTGTGCAATTGGTAAAGTTGTGGTACGAATTCAAGATGGCGGAACAAAATGGAGGCCAAATATATTTTTTATAAACAAAAAAAAATCCTATTCAACAGACTTTAAATTTTGCAAAAAAATTAAATGTGATATAGGGATAAACTAATACGAATTCAACATGACGTAACAAAACGGCGAAGTATATCAGTGTAAAAACTACTTATTAAATTTATTTTAAATTATACCCAAAAATCAAGTGAGGCATAGGTAAAAACTGGTAAAATATTGGTAGGAATCCAATATGATGAAAGAAAATAGCGCTGAATAAAAATATTTGAAAAGATAGTATTGTGTGTTACCAAATAACTATGTACAGAACTAAATTGGGTCATACTTTACTATTCCTAATAAAAGAAAAGATTCATAACGAGGGAAGTTCTGAGTAAAGGAAATTTACAATTTTTTTTTTTTAATTTTAGTTTAGTTTGGTGGCAAAGAGAGGCATAATTGATTTTGGCAGTAGAGGTTTAGTCAACATTGTCAATAATTTCCCAAATTGTTCAGTTTTGAATATTGAAAAGTGTGCTAACACTAACCCAGCCAAGCTTCCCTATATCCGATATGGAATGCGAACAATTTCAGCTGTAAAGGAATTAAGAAATCATGGTCGTTAGGATTAGACTGTGTCAAAAGGGAATCACTTTCCGAAATTTCGCCTATCTACCCATCGAGTTATCGATTATTAGTTTCATTTCGTGAAGTAGTATTGTTATATTTTCTAATTGATCGTCTTATATTCTCATTCCCTCTTAAAGCTTGAGTCAGTTTCTCTGTTTGCGATAGTAAATAATTTTTGTCACAATCGCGAGTAAACCAAAGAATTAATAACTTGCTTTTGTACCGGATGATGATATGAATTTCTATTACAAATATTTTTTCCATATACAAAGTGTCCTAAGGAACCATCCCCTTCTCTTTGTATAAGAACATCTAAAAAGGGAATTGCGCTTTCTGATTCAATTTCCATTGTAAAATTTATATTAGGATGTTGTTGAATCAGATGATCAAAAAATTCAATATTACAAAAGTATAGTCTACATATCTGAACCACGACTTTGCCTTGGATTAAGGCTTCTTACTCAAAAGTTTCCTTGAAGATATTAGTTATCACGGGTGACAGCAGCGATCCCATGGCTGGTTAGTTCATAAAAAGTTCCTTAAAAAAAGCAATATAGGCTGATGTGAGACATGCTTCAATTAGATCTACAAGTGGGTTTTCAATATTATTGTGGTCATATTACGGAAATTGAATCATTAATAGGCACATTCGCATATAGCGATTCTACATCGAAACTGACCAAGATATATTTTGGATCTAATTGGATTTCTTTTAATTTCTCTACAAAATGTGTAAACTTTCTAATATATAAATGATTTTTTTTTTAAATTATTAAGAATATTTAAAATATATTTACCGATTTTCTAAGTGGGCGATCCTATTGCACTGAAGAGAAGTCGAAGTGGTACATTATACTTGCGTATTTTAGGTAGTTCGTAGAACCGCGGGATCTTTAAGCTGCTTGGCCTTAACGTCTTCTTTTTCTCTGCTGGCAGGTTGGATGCGTTGATAAGGTTGGTTATCCATCTCTAGATTTTGTTGATCGGGTCTACTTGGATTACTTTGTAGGTGCCGTCGTCCAAAAATAGTTGTATTTTCTCCACATATTCTGTTTTATACATGACGACAGTGGCATTTCCTTGGCCTCTGGAAGGACCAAAATGTCTGTACTGTTGTTTAATCTTTTTATCGCCGTTTTTTCATAAGAAATAAAATGTAAAAAAACCTAAGTTCTTGCATCGGTCTCGGGATTCTATAAACGGAGAATTAGAGAATCTATTGAAATGTGTAAGCAACCTAACAATTAGAATAGACATACAGGCTTCAGTCCACATCATGCGTGGAAACCGATCGTTACACTGGGTCACTGTTCATTCAACACAAGTCGACTATAAATAGCCGGCCTAGATCCTTCCGAGCTCATCCAATGTTTCGATCTCGTGAAGTAAAGACCCCTGAAGATGCCTCGTACAATCGAAGGCGAAACGTCGGTAAGTGATTCCATTTTGACCCGGTCTCAAGAACCATGATTTCTTAATTGACCATGATTAATAATCTCAAGAACCATGATTTCTTAATTGACCACAGTCGTGAAAGCTTTCGTTCTATGTTAATTTCATTTGTAATATCGGGACAAAAGCAGTCTTATATGTATTTTTAAAGGATTATTTAAATATCAAGTGGTAGCTAAGTACCAAAGGTAATGAGAATATTATTAATATTTATCTATAATTATAATTAATAAAATTAAACCAGTATATTATTGCAATTATATTAGTACCTACTCGAGCCAATATTTAAAATCGTTATAAGATCAAATTTCAAAAAAAACTGAAAGAACAAATACTAATCCAAGCTAGAATCAATATAGAACATATTTATAACCAAGACTAAGTATATATTTCTCATGCTAAAATATATAAATTATCTTATTTTAAAAAATGTTGCTTTCTTGCACATAAGGGTGTTAACTCACTAGAGATGTTTAACTCATGAGTGAGCTGGCTCAAAAAATCAGCTCAGTTAAGTGAGTCACTGAAGCAGCTCTGCGGTACATCGCAATATGTGCTGTTTGTTGCATTCTCGATGCGGCGCGATTTAGTGGTCTTAACTCTAGGTTTTATCTTTTTATTTCGGCTGTTTAGATGTAAAATAAATGCAAATATAGATATTAGATATGGTTGGACCTCCTTATTGGTAAATACGCATACAAAATAAGGCAATTTACTATTTAAGAAAATAATGTAGGTTGAAAAATGCAATAAAACTTAAATATTACTTATTCTAACATTATGGAAAAGATTATGATGAATTTTAGTTTTAATACCTATCCTAAACCAAACAAATAAGAACCTAATTTATTTGATGAATCTCCAACCGAAATTCTGCATAGTCAGACTGTATACCATTAAAAATTAAAACACTAAACTTAACCAATTCCTCGCTGTGATTCTTCGTATAGCCGAGCACGATATACCATCCTCTGTCCTTAAGAGCGTTGTCAAAAGACGTTAGGAGTGTATTTCGCTCTTTCGTTTTGCAGCTCAGGTGCCATTTATAACTGATGAGCTATTTCATTTAGTTAATGAGGTTAATACGTACATGTAATTTGTATTTGTAAAAAAATCTTTTTACAAATACATATTTTACATTACATATAATATATTTACTATTTACATTAATATAAAATTATATTAATGTAATTAATGTAATTAATATTTACCATTTCAAACTTAAAGTTAGAGAGCACTTGTTTTACAGAAATATTCGCGGTTCCAGTTAAATTCTTTTTGAAATTAATTACTTACCCGTGGCAAAGTCGTGAAAATAAAAAATCTCCTGCTATTTAAATACTAGAGATAAGCAGCCTTGGGATTTTATTATCTCAGAATCCAGATTTTTCATTACAGTCGGCACTTTAAACATTTGTACTTTTTAGTATTTGTGAGATGACAGTTATTTTAGCTCAGAGAAATGAAATAGCTTCAATCCGTTTTTCAATATTTCGATTTAGATTTTCTTGGTACCGCTGAAGCTCAGCTATGATTATGACGAATACATGTATCATCATTTGAAAATTGATTAGGCAACGTACATTGTAAATGTGTGTTTTCCAACTTTTAATATGAATTGACATTTTTCAAAATAGCTCGTTCTTATGTTTGTACGTCAACCCAAATTTTCTCGGAACCACACCGTTTCTTCACAAATGGATTTTAAATGACGAATAAATAATTATGTCAAAGATCCGCTAATAAATCGATCTTAAACGAAAAAAAAACTAAAACGAGTTATATAATTTTTCTCCCAGCAATATATTAAACACTCTATATAAATGTTGTTTGATACATCACAAAAAAATAATTCATTTGGTTTTTTCATCTCCTTTGTTTTCACTTATTTTGTTTTAATATGCTGCACAACAAAGCATGTAATATTTATTCAAGGGCGAACGAGATAATAAAGAAAAAAATCTTTTAATAGCCCGTGGCAAAAAGTTACACCGCAGGCGTAACGGAAAACGTAATATTTATTAAAGTACGGTCGAGATTCACGTCATAAAATTAAAATGTCAAATTCTATCATTAACCAAAGGACATCCATGACTTTATATAAGGAATTGTATATACGTATATAGTGTAGAAATTGTTTTTAATCCACTAACAGGTTTCGGTAGGCGCAACAAAAAAGATATTACTGATCCAAGTACGTACGAAATCATCAAATTGAAAAAATCATATTTCGACTAGTCGACGAAAAAAGATGAAACCAAATAAGTCCTTTTCTTTGTGATGAAGCAAACAATCGGTATATATATTGTTTTTTTTTTGAATTGTTAATTCTTGCCGAGAAAACAATAAGACATCTATTTTTAGGTTATTATTTTGTTTCATATCGAGTTATTTAAATGTTTTGAGCAGCGGATTTTAGACATTTTAGATATTTCAAAGGATTTGTAAAGGAACGGTGTTCGATTACTTGTCATTTTGAAGGATTTGCGAGAGTGAGCTACACTCCTAAAAAGACCTCTCATACTTTTTAGAAAAAATGACTTTCGGTGAATTTTTATAACTTTTTTGGTATAATGCTGTTCTCGACTTCTTGATCAAAATGTGATACCTTTTGCCATAACTTCGTTCTATGACCAAACTTTAATATAAAGGGTGTTAAACTTCTATATAAATTACATGGAGGAAACTAGATTACACAAAATAGCCTTTTTTAACACATGGAACCTATATAATTTCCCAAAATAAGAAAAACGTTTTATATTAACACATGCTTTGTTTTCGTTATATTTTACATCCTTATTCTTAAATGTATAGTGATGCCGCGAGATGAGACAAAATTTATACTCTCGTCTCTTCTCGACCTAATCAGTAATCACCTCTCACGACACTGTAGTGGAGAATGAAGGGGTACAGACAAGATGAGATTCTCGTCTCGCCTCGACTTCTAGTAAAAGAAACCCTCACCTTAGATAGATATAAATACATACATCTTTCCGTTTCTGCCAAAGGATATCATTGCATCAATAAAATTCTTCGGATTTATTTTACTAAAACATTGCACTGCAAAAATTTACCGAATCTTGACTTGTTTCTAAAACATAAGTCTTTTTTAGGAAATGAAATGTCTTCATATTTTTTTATTGATTTTAAATTTAGTTTTGGTTTTAGCATAATAATACAAATATTTTAACTACAAGATTTACGGGCGCACGATAAATATTTATCTGTTGATTTTTGGCTTCTGTGTGTAGGTAATTCAATATTCTTAAATTTAGAGCAAGTGAAATTTAAAATTCCATCAAACGTTATTAGTTTTTCACAGCCCTTTTTTGATACTCCTTTGCACACTTAATGGTCTAAAATTGTTTTGCTAAAATCCTAGAATAGTTTTTCTTTATTTTCTTTTTTTGAAACAGACATTCAGAAAGTAGTAGCTCCTTACAATGAAATTTTGTGTAAAAATTGTCACACAACTCTATTATTTTGTAATTAAAAATTAAAGAAAAACAATTTTAAGAAACTTAGGTATTTACCTATTTAAAATATTAAAAATACTTCTAAAGAATTACGAAACAAATCTAGCACCAATCGAAATAATTTTAGATGTTTGACAATATTAATATCCATATTATTTTTATTAACTAACCCGATAATAATAATAAATGTAACCAAGTGCACTAAGAAGTTTGGAATTTTTAACCGTAATCATAGAGTGAAAAAATACCACAAGGCATGAGTTTCACGTAATATTTTTTCTACGATTATGTTGAAACATGGCAATAAAGTATAAAAAATAAGCTAGATACTTCTTAGTTTTCCAATATTATTGTCTGCGAACGCATTTTTTTTATAAAAACTTTGCAATGTAAGCAAAATTTCAGATACAATTTGAAATTTATATTTTAAATGTATATTTAATTTTAAATATTTCCGCAAAACATATTACATTTTAACATTGTGTGGGTTAAAGTGTACTATTTAGTATAACAATAATTTGATGCAATCTACTGGATAGTAGTTTTTAAACTTATATAATTTTAGCTATCTAATAATTTTAAATAAAGCTAATTCGTTTAAATAAAACGCAAAAACCTCTAGCTAGCCACAATAGGTGGAAATAAATATCTCAAATTTGTGGTTTGGGTGCTTTAAAGTACTTATTAACAAAAATACACAAATCTAAAGCCTACCTCTTAACAGCAGCAAACCGTAAATAATAACTCGTCAATGAACTAAGTAGTATTTTTAGTTCATTGTGACCCCCTGTTCCATTTTATTTAATAATTTTCTTTCACTTTTCATAAAACGTTAATTTATGCATGAAAATGAATGAAATCTTGTATACGGTATATAACATTTTAAAAAGAAATATATAAATTATTCTTGTGATATCAGTACATACCTACTCTTTGGTGTGAGCCTTTTTTAATTAAAATTACCTATACCCCGGGAGAAAAGTTGGAGTCAATTTTTAAAATATTGAAATATTGAAATATTTTTTATTTAGCTTCAAAAAGGAAGCTCTTATAGCAAACATCACACTGTACTGTTACAAAAGGTAGCCCCGGAAGAGTCCAAACTTGTAGCAAAAATACATGTCAAATAATTATTTGTACTTAGCAAGATGTTTGACAGAAAGTCTATAGTCTGCACTGTTGTAATGTCATAAAAAATTACGATTACTTTATAAAGGCTGAATTTTTCAAAGAAAAAAGTTAGAAGGCATTTTCAAGGAACTAGCATCTAGGCAGATGAGACAGAGTAGCAATTTGTAAACGCACGCGGTTCTCTGATACACTGTGAGTGTTTATGGCTAAAATTCAGCGAATATATTTATTTAACCTTCAACCGAATAGGTTGATATACTCAAAGTCGAGATGAAAATTTTCGAGACGAGACGAGACAAGGCCCTGGTCTCATCTCGTCTCGGCCAAATTTTCGCGATGAGACGGGACGAGATTAGTCAAAGTCGAAAGAGACGGAGTAAAGCCTTAATCTCCTCTCGTCTCGAGACATAGAGGCATAAAAATTAAAATGCAGATATATACCCAGTAGTATATGAGATAGTAAATCATTTAAAATCTGAAACATTAGCATAAACAGTAGTCAAACTGATAATGAAACTTCACAGTATAATAGTTATTAAAGATTTAAATCATGTTTTAATTTTAATCTGTATAATAAAAAATTTGCAACTGGGCGAAATAGAAAGTAATTTATTTTTATCGCTTGTCTGAATGTAATCCTAGCTTAAACAAGGGAACTGTCAGTGAACAAAAAACGCAGAAAACGGAATCATTTATCTGACCCATCCAGTCCTTCTAAGTTTCGTAATCCTAAGTTTTATTTTCATTATAACGCAAATTCGTAATTGGCAAGTTTCTTGTCGAAACCAGCTTTAGTCATTTGTTACCTAAAGGAGCGCGCAATTGCGAAAAGCGCCTATTATTTTTGTATTTAACCGTAATTCATATTTTGTTTAGAATGGTTAATTTTAACATAACAATCAGGCATTTGGATGTTTGGAGGGAATCATTTTTTCTAAATTATCTAAAGGTAGCACACTTTTTGCCCGCATGGTTTTATTCAAAATAGATTTTAGACTTTACTGTTGGTGCATTTGTGAAAAACATCATGTAATCTAAATCTGATCGTACAAGGATTATATCTGGGTACAAGCTATAGACAGTAAAAACAAAATTTAAGTTTATTTTTGAAGAAAGGTCTACGAGTTAGTTACCAGGGTTTTTTTTTGTAGATTTCCAGTTGCAAGTAAACTACGAAATATTTAAATGAAATAGTTTTCCTAAAATCTAGCAAAGGAATTTTAATCTTTGGAAAAAAAAATTAATGAGCTTAACTTTAAATGTTTAATTGACTATTTACTTAATAGAGGTTACTAACCTCTAGCCAGAACAATGGTTTTTAAACAATTCTCGTTTTCCAGCAATCATTTTTTTCCTGATCTTTTACCATTAATAATTTTATCGGGCTTTCTTAGTTTTCAAACATCCGAACAATTAAGGTTCTTATTTTGTCTTGAGGATATATCAGTTATTCATTACTAATATTAAATATTTACTCCAAAGATGATGCATTAAACATGTCTAAAATAAATTATTTGCTTAACCAGTGGAATCGACTCACTTTTGGTAACACTATTGTTTTTAGCAGAAACAGCTGTAGAAAGTCCGAGTTTTGTTTCACCTTGTAACGGGCCTTCTAAAGTTATACGAAATCAGTTCCTCATGGTGTTTAATGAAAGAAAAGTGGCCACTACAGTTTTGTGAGATTGAACATAATTGACACTTTTATCACTTTGTTTTGATTTTTACCGTAAACCATGGCTCCTATTAAATATTCTAATAATCGTCATTGAGGATAAGTTTCCTGATACATAACACAGGCTTGCGTTTAAATACTTTATAAAATGTAGATGGAATTTTTCAACTGATATTGGATATTTAAGTGATGCTGATTTCAAATCTGTTATCGGTTTTCACGTAAGGTTTTAAAACGAAATACCATAACAATGTAAAAAAGTAAGAATATTTACATATATTTAGGATAAACTAGAAAAATAATACAACCAAGAAAACAAATAATAAAACCGTATAAAAAAATAATATCACTAAAGGCTTTATTTTCTTAAAAAATCTTTCTCTTTTTCCGGAAAAACTACTTTTCGTTGTTTTTCTTATATTTATTTATATTCTGCTGTAGGACGGTCCCTTTCAAGCATCCAACAGTAGTCGGCCATCATTTTGACATCCCAACGCCTTTAATATCGCCTTTCCATCTATTTAATGTCTTGGTGAAAGCGCTCCCCTTGCTCATCACTGACATCACCGAGGTTATCCGGAAATTAGTCAAGATAAGTATGTAGAAAGTAAATTTCCTAAAAGTTATCCATGTTTCTTTTTCTTCTTCCTGCATAACCATCTCAATTTCATTATTTTTCATTAATTTTCTTATTTGTGGCTCAACAAAATGCCTTCTTTAGTTTAGCTTCAGAAAAACCCGGAAATGTTTCACAAAAGTACTTAAACCAACCACCATTTTTATCTAGACCTTTGACAAATTGTTTCATCAGTCCCAATTTTATATGAATAGGTGATTTTGGCTTATAAAAAAAATTACGATAAATGTAAGTCCTACATAAAAGTGGAACTATCAAAATTGAGCTGAATATATTTTAGAAATTTGCTAGCACGCTTGCCCTAAGTGATTGTGTTCATAAAAAGATATTTTAATTTAACAGGAGTAGTTCAAAAAACAAGCCCTATAGGTTTGTTTGTTATCGATTATAATATAGCAATCTGTAAGTAGAGGGGATTGGGGGGTTAGTCTCGCTCTCCCCACCACTTTTTTCATTGGTCTCCCACTTCCCGCGCCTGTCCCTGCCACGCCTACTTGACTCTGCTTGATTCTGATTGGTCTTCCCCACTCTTACGTGTGCATCCGGAGGGAGTGTTTATTTAAGTGTTAGCAGCCAATAGAGCAATTCATTCTTACTGTAGTATCAGTATTTTTAAAAGTAACGAAATTAAAAAATATATATTAATTAAAATGAGTTGTCGCCACGTTGTTTTGCAAGAATCAAGTGACCTACATTTTGAGCAATTGGAAAAAATGTCTTCAATGTACGAAGATGAAATACTCTATTTCACGGTGGGAGGTAAAACATTTTCGACGTTAAACAAGCATGGTTAGCCGATCTAGATAAAAACAATTTTGAAGAGGTTCAAGACGATAGTGAAGATGAGGGGATACATAATTTCTTTGATGCCGGTTGTGGTGAAAAAGGTCTAGTAAATATTAAAAAAATAAGTGCTAGTGATGCTGTTGAACCAAATTATCTACGCCGCGAAGTTTGTGTTTTTCAAGATTATGTCGTCATAATGTCTTCGTTTGGTGGTGCTTATAGTTTGTGCTTACGATGCTATTATTTGCACGCATTAGAAGCACCCCTTGGCAAACACAATTTTTGTGTCTACACATTACAAAAGAGCAATGGAATGTTGTGAAAAAAGACTTGCGCTGTACATTGTGCAATGACAATCTTTTTCATTTCAGTGCCCCTGAAACTGGTGTAGTGTGTAATAAAACTGAAGAGAAAAAAATTGAAAACCATTTAGTGGACAAAAGTAATTTTGAATAAAGTTAAGCAAAAAAAAAATACACTACATTTTGAAAAGGATAGAATGATGGGATTATGGTGGAGGACTTGTAAATATATGCAGTAACAAAAAATTACCTAGGAGTTTTTTTCTACGCACTATAAAAAAGCAGTAGAATATCCAGTGAAGTATAAAAAAAAAAATTAGAAACCATTTAGTGGACAAAAGTTATTTTAAAAATAAAATTGCAGAATAACCTTTACAATTAATAGTAGGAGATTAATCTTGGTCGAGTGCTATTCAGAACTATTCGTGGACATTCAAGATAATAATTGTCTATTTTGACTTGGTCTCAAAGGAGCTTGCTATTTACGATGGTGTACGCTGGTCTAATTTTCTTTTTAAGTCACCATTTAAAAGAACCATGTTATCTGCCAAGGATCAAGAAATAGTTGATTGGTCTGAAGAATATCATGGGTTGGAATGGGACGTTAGATATATAGAATTAAATGAAATAGAAGAAATACTCAAGAATATTGTAAAGACATATAGTAATTCGAAAAAAAAAAATAGAAGTAGATTTATCACAAGACAATTTAATTATTAATAAAATATAATTAATTTTTGTTTAAACACATAATAAAGAATATTATTATCATACATAATTTTTTTTTTAGTCCCACACACTTCCATATTTGATATGCTCCTTAGTACGTTTTATTACCAATTAAATGCGGACGCAAAAAAAGAAACAAAATAAAATTTAAGAATATTTATTATACATCGAATTAATATTACTAAAAAATATATTTAAAATTATCTTTTGCACTTTGTATTGTATTATAATGGTCATTTACATTTAACACTATAAATTATAATAGTCTTCTGCTCCTAAAACTAAAAATTATATTTATAATTGAACGGTCTTTTGCACAACCTTTTGGGTTGTTTTCTCTTGGGACTTATTGGGATTGACACTAACGGCACAATATCAATTTGAATAGGTACATTGCTTACCTTTATACCAAATAAAAGTTCTAAATCGTGCAGAAGTCTCGACCTCATCCACAGTTTCTGACCATTCTGATGGAGCTGATGCTGGGGGTGATGTTTCTGTTGGTGTAAGCTCTGGTGACATCAACTGCTGTTGTCGATGTGGAGTCATGGATACTCCAGCTGAAGTTGTTTCTATTACCTCCGGTAAACACCAATTTTTGGGGGACATTGGTATTTCGGCAGATGTTCCTGGTTCCTCCTGTGAACACCACATTTTGGGTGATATTGGTACTTCTACTGAAGTTGTTGGTTTCTCCGGTATACACCACATTTTTTCGGATATTTGTACTTCAACTGAAGTTGTTAGTTCGTTTGGCACACACGACATTTTGATACAAAACAATCTAGACTGAATCAAATGACAAAGACTGAATATTGCAGTAGAATCACGAGAATATAAAGCACAAAAGAGACAGTCCCAACACGCCTAAGTACCACCCTGTCACTTACCAACGAAGAACCACTAACAAAAAAAAAAAAAAAAAAAAAAGTCGAGTTGCAAAATTTAAAAAAAAAAAAAAAAGTCGAGTTGCAAAATTAAAAAAAAAAAAAGAAGAATTTATAGTTGCCGAGTTCACGTCGGGAGGTATTGACCTTGGTACCACGCTGTACCAGCCACCAACCTTGCCAGTGGGCGTGACTTAACAAGAAGTGGTTTTAAGCGGCTTTCGAGTTTACATGTACCGTCAGTTGAAAGTCGTATTTCTTGTACGCCAGTTCCTATCGTACTTCTAAGTGTCTGCGGTGAATTCTCTTGTGTAATTGTGTTTTCGTGTCTTTTAGACTGCAAATCCCTAGTTATCCTACTCCTAAATTTTATGTTTTGAGTGTTGAAAATTTATCCTACATTGTGTGATCTAGTTTACAGCTTTCTTTCGTTTTGTGATTTTTGCAGGTTTGATTTTTATTTTTAACCACTATGAATTCTCTAACTGACTTTGATTTTGAATTTGATTTTACCTTATTTGATTTGGAAGAGGCTTGCCCAGTCCATGATTTAATGGATTGTCATTTCTGTCAATTAAAACCGGACGCGTTAGAAAAATATTTTAATGAGAACATGGATAATACTCAATCAGAAATTGGTGATATCGATGACGCTACAATTATAAACAATTTAGTTACAATTTTTAATAATCAAAATAATGCAGTTCACCCTGAACTGATTTCAACAATAAATTTTGAAGAAATAGCGAGCTTTGGGGAATTTAATTCAGATATTAATCCAGTCAATGAATCATTAGACAGTCTTAGAGAGGCCTCCTCAAAATATTTCACTGTTAATGAGGAGGAAATTAATTTAGAAAATCAAAAGTTTGAAATGTTGGTCAATGATGTTTATTCGAGCCAGGGAGTTGAGGGGAAACAGGGTGAAAATGAATTTCAGGGAGTTGAGGGTGAAAATAAATTTCAGGTAGAGCAAAAAGTCTACTCACCAATTTCTGTTTCGTCGTCAGAAGATTCAACAGAGACCATTATTGAGGTTAAAATAATCAGGGAGGAATACCAACCAGCTCCTAAATTACATTTCCACCAAAAATCGATAGCGGTGTTCGACCAAACCTGTAACGAAATTGTAGGTGATGTTGAGGTGTTCAATGTTGTTCAAAATTGCAACCATAGTCTACCGAAACCTCACCTCAATTCGTGTGAAATTGTCGAATATAAAGAAGTTCAGAACAAACGAAAACGTTCTGCTTCTGAATCTTCTGACGACGAAACAAATGTAATGAAAAAAATCAAAACCGATGATATCGAAAAATCAGGGGCCGTTGTTACAACCCAACTCAGCAATTCATTAAAAACTCCCTACAGAAGTGAATTAAACAAATTTTTAGAATCAAAACCAAAGCAAAATTTATCAAAAACAGATCAAAGACGTGGTTGTGCGACGTTCAAATCAATGGTAAACAACTATTTCAATTTGAATGAATGTAAAAATTTGAGTAATTTTACTTGCTCAACTGTTAAAAAAATAATTCATAGACAGGGTGAGCTTCTTTTAAATTTAGGTAATATTTTTATGAAAAATCCTTGCTTTGGTGGTAAATCTTAGTGGTAAATAAATGTTTTAAAAATAAAAAAAAAAAAAACACGTAAGCGCAAACTTTTAAATTTAAATTCACAATTCCTTATTTAAAGAGAAACTAAACCTATAAATATCCAGTTCAAAATGACCCTTTTCTGCACACTTTGTCTAAAAGAATTTACACAGAGACGAAATGCCATAAGACACATTAAAGAATCATGTTTAAAAAGAGACACGAAGTCATAATCCGGATGAGTATTTAATCGATAGTAAGTATATTTACATTATTTACTAAGAATTAGGATAAATTAAAATATAAGAAAAACAATAGAATTTGTTTTGTGCTATTTCAATAATCTTTTTTGCTTGACTCACTAAGCGTCCAGGGGCAGGGCAGGTGGTCAGTCCTCTCCCCCATCTTGCTACGCCGCTCATTATGTTATATTGCATATAAATTATTATAGTGAATTAAAAAAAATTATTATTTGTTTCAGTTGATGCAAAATTCTTCAGGAATAATGCAACTCGCTATTGCGAAGACTGTAAAGCTGATATTAATTTTAATGCTTGGAACTCTCATCTAAGAACAAATGTCCACAAAAGCAAGAGTACTATTAAATATGGAAGTGGAATAGACCTTATTAGAAGTGCTTTTAAGAGTCGAATTGCTGCATACAAGGTTTACTCACCCAAAATGCATGTCAACCTTAAAAAGTTTCAGCAAGAAATTTCCGAGAAAGTCGTAACATTAATTCGCCAGCAACAGCAATTATATAGATGCGTTAAGATAAATGCAGAATTATTTGGTATCTACTACTCGCCAGTTTTGAAGTCTACATCCGTTAAATCATTTAACACAGCCTTCCATAACGTGACTGAGACGACTGATTCTAACAACCAAAGCAGATGAACTACCCGAACGAGATTCTGGTAAGTTAATAATTACTTGCAAAAATGTTAAATTTCAAACGCTATTGCTTCAATTTATCTTAATTTACAACAGTCCCTTTTAATAAATACTAATTATCTCTTCTTTAAATTGCAGGTTGGATTTTACAACAAATTCTCCATTTAGAAGTAAACATCAACAAGAACAATCCTTTATGTGGCTACTCTTATATTCCAATTCCAGAGTTCCGAGGTAGTTTGGTAATTATTTTGAATGAAGATGATTTCTGTTTTGCATATGCCGTTGTATCAGCAATATGTAAACCTTCAGGTGACCCTAGGAAAACTTTCTCGTACCCGGACTTCAGAACTGTCTTTGATTTTACAGGTATTAATTTTCCAGTTAAATTAGAGCAGATAAGTACTTTTGAAAACAAAAATAATTTATCCATAAATGTCTATGGGGTTGAGAAATTTTTTAGAAATGGAGTATATGTAAAGGAGATTATAGGACCATTACACTATAATAGACATAAAAAGAATTTACATATCAATCTACTTTTAAATACTTCTGATGATGGTAATAGTCATTATTGTTGGATAAAAGATTTATCTAAATTACTTTTTAAACAACTGTCAAAAAAGAAATGTAGAAAAAATTTGTGTGAAGGATGTTTACAATATTTTGGTACCTACGCAAAATTACAAAGACACTTAGAATATGATTGCACATCTGTTCATATTGAATATCCTTCAGATGAAATTATTTTAAATAAGTTTGGAAATCAAATTCCAGAAAACATATTAAAGTTTAAAAATATTCAAAAGCAGTATAAAGCACCTTTTGTCATTTATGCTGATTTCGAGTGCTATTTAAAAAACGTTGAAAACGAAAAGCTTGATCCTACAACTTCCTATACAGTTAAAACTGCTGAACATGTGCCATATTCGTTCGCTTATTACATTAAATCATCATTTGATAATAATCTCACATCTTTAAAACTTTATCGTGGAACTGATTGTGCTGAAAAGTTTATTGAATATATTGAACTTGATGTGAAAAATCTTTATAACAATTATTTTAGAAATCAAAAGCCTATGAATAAGTTAACTAGTTTGCAACAAAAAAAATTTGAAAATGCATTTGTGTGTTATATATGTGAAAAACCTTTTTCAGACGGAAATTTTAAAAAATGTAAAGACCACTGTCATTTTAGCGGTAACTATAGGGGCGCTGCTCATTCTATTTGTAATTTACATTTCATACCTCCAACTTACATTCCAATAATTTTTCATAATCTAAAGAATTACGATTCTCATCTATTTATTAAGTCATTATGTAACAATAAAGAATCAATTAGCGTTATTGCTCAAAACAAAGAAAAATATATTTCTTTTAGAAAAAAATTATGGTAAACACGTATGACTCTAAAAATAAAAAGATAGTTTACTTAAATTTACGATTTATAGACTCATTTCAGTTTTTACCAGAATCTCTTGAATCACTATCTAATATTTTAGATAATTCTCAATGTCTTGAAATTAAGAAACATTTTTCAGACGCAGAGCAATTTAAATATGTTAGGCAAAAAGGAGTTTTTCCTTATTCATATATTGACTCTTACGAAAAATTGGATGATAAATCTTTGCCCGATATTGATAAATTTTATAATGACTTAATTGAAGAAAATATTAGTAATGAAGATTACATTAGAGCTAAAGAGGTATGGAATGTATTCAATTGCTCCACGATAGGTGAATGTTCAGATATATATTTGAAATCTGACGTTCTCCTTTAGCCGATGTTTTTGAAAATTATAGAAATAACTTGTTATAAAACTTATAAATTAGATCCCGTGAACTATGTAACAAGCCCTTCAATGTATTGGGATGCTATGATGAAATTTACAAATGTAGAATTTGAATTATTGACTGATCCAGATATGCTTCATTTCTTCAAAAAAGGGGTTCGCGGGGGAGTTAGTACTTGTTCAGCTCGAAAATCGGAGGCAAATAATCCTTTTCTTGATAATTTCAATCCTAAGTATCCAACTAAATATATTGCCTATTTAGATGCAACAAATTTGTATGGTTTTGCAATGAAACAGTATTTGCCAGAAAAAAACTTTGTTTGGCTATCTGAGGACGAAATTAATGAACCTAATATTTTAAATATTTCAGATACATCATCTACGGGTTATGTATTTGAAGTTGACTTAGAATATCCTCAGAATTTACATGAAAGCCATAACGACTTTCCGCTCTGTCCCGAACAATTTAAGCCACCAATTTCCAAGTTTTCTAAACTAATTCCCAATTTAAACAATAAGTCCAATTATGTTCTTCATTATCGTGCTTTGAAGCAAAGCTTAAAATTTGGACTTAAACTACTCAAAATACACAGGGGAATTAAATTTACACAATCGCCATGGTTAGCTAAATATATTGATTTAAATACTAATTTACGAAATGCTTCAAAAAATAAATTTGAAAAAAATTCGTACAAATTGGCAAATAACAGTATTTTTGGTAAAACTATGGAGAATGTCGATAACCGAGTAGATATTAAGCTAGTAACTCAATGGGAGAGAGAGCGAAACAAATTAAGTGCTGAGAAATTAATTGCAAAACCTCAATTTAAAGATTTAAATTTTTTTTCAGAAAATCTAGCAGCTATTCAACTTCAAAAGATATGTATCGAATATAATAAGCCATTTATGTTGGAATGAGTATATTGGATATTGCAAAAACTGTAATGTATGATTTTTATTACGGATATTTAAAATTAAAATATGGAGATAATGTAAGTTTATTGTACACTGATACTGATTCTTTAATACTAGAAATTGAAACGGAAAATTTTTATGAAGATATGAAGCAAAATCTGGATCAATTTGACACCTCTAACTATCCTGAACCAAATATTCGTAATATGCCGATATCCACATCAGTGGTTGGTAAATTTAAGGATGAATATAAAGGTGTACCTTTAGAAAGTTTTTTTGGTACCGGTGCTAAGGCATACTGTGTAAAAACCAAAGATAGTTTAGATAAAAAGGCAAAAGGTATTCGTAAATCGGCCGTACAAAAACAATTAAACTTATCAGATTATAAAGATGTTCTGGAAAAAGGTCAAAAAGTATACTACACAATGTATGTTTTTAAGTCACATCTACACAATATTTATACGAATTTGATTAACAAACTAGCCTTGACAAATCATGACGATAAAAGATATCGTCTTTCAAATACCACAAAAACTTTAGCATGGGGTCACAAAGATATTGTCAATATAGAATCAATGATTAAAAATTTATCTATTTTTCAATCTGAACAAGAACCCAAATCTAAAAGACTATGTTTAGAAGAGACTCGCAATAAAAGTGGTTTTGATACACAATTGTTATCCGGTTTTGAAATTGGAAAAGGAAGTTAAAGTTGTCAAGTTTTATAAAATTTGTTTCATTGATGATCTGTTTCACTAATTTGTGTCAATATATAAAATGTTGTAACAAACAGTATTATTTAGTTGTTTTAGAACAATGACTACTACTTCATTAGTCGTGTTAGTCTCCCTTGTTGGCAGAACATGTTATGTTAAACATATTCCTAACACAATTAGAGCCGACGTGTGCATCAATAAGAATAAAATTGAAACTGATTGTTATAAGCAAATGAGAATGATTTACATAGATGGAAACTCGCATTTTTTTACTTATAATATTTCAGAAAATGATTTAAGTGTTAATAATTATATGAAAATTAAATATTTCTTTGATAAAAAGCCTGTTATTTATTCAGAATGGATAGAATTTGTTCATAAAAAACATAATTGTAATTATGTATATTTTTATATAATATTATTGTTTCTGACTTTAATATCAATTATTTCATCTTACGTTGCTTTTGTAATGTATTTGAAAACCTGAATTAAAAGTTTTAGTATTTGATTTTTTAAAAATGTTCTGCAAATCATTATTTAGTTAGTTTCTATATTCTACGGTCTAATAATGTTCAGCCCTCAGAGAGTAACGTCCAATGTGTTTAAAACATCTATACATTCTATCGAAAAACAAACCATAGTAAATTGTAAACAGTACCCTTTAAATAAATCCAAATCAAAGTTTGTGAATATTGGTTTGTGTTTAGAAAGTGATTTTACGCCATGTGTTGAATTTGGTGGAAACAAGAACCAATCTATTGTTCTAAGTAAAGATGATTGGAAAGACCTACTAAAATATCAGGGTGTTGTAACGAATTACTTTTTCTCATCAAACGTCTTTCAAGAAACTATATTTTTGAAAAATATGTCCATTCTTTTAGAGAAATTTGGTGAAATGCCAATAGTGAGGATTACAAAACATGATGATTACGTCTGTTTTGGAAATGAAACTGTGTGCAGATTATGGGAACAAATACCTTTAATCGAATACAGATTAAATATTTTACAAAAACAGCAATTTAACAGTTACTTCGACATTTTTAAGAATAGTCTGTTTTCCGAAATCAATTGTCTTCAAAAAGTATATGATACTCTGGTCGCCAAGTGAAAACATCAATAGTGAGAATGTTTGTACAATGCTGGAATTATTACTAATGCATCCAATCCAGCTCGAACAAAAATTAAGAGAAAGAAAGTATTATGAAGAAATCATTAAGTTTTGATGAAACTAAAAATCAACTTCATACGATGCATGTATGGACGTTTGCATATAGAAAATCTCGTATGTCGCCTCAAGAGTTTGTGGACCAACAACATTTTAAAAGACGAATTGAATTATGTGAAATTATTTTAAAACCTGTTTTAAATAATATGTTAAATATGATTATAAAATAAAACAATAGTAATATAAAAAAAAAATGTGTTTTATTGATGAATATTTTACAAAATATTCTTTGTTAATATCCATGAGTTATGTGTTTTGTCTAATCCCAACCATTTAACTAACATCTTATTTCCTTTTCTTCTTATTACTTTTTCTATTAAGTATATGTCTGAATGTCTGACTTTTTGTAATTCTTTTCCGTAAAAGCCTCCCTGAATTTCTGATTTGTTTTCATCTTCAAGTAAATAGATTGTAGGATTTGTAAGTTGTAACTTTTTTATTCTAAAAATTTCATTTGACCAGTTGGGTGTGTACCCTTTAGAAAAAAATTCTCTGTGTTTGCTTATACGAACAAAGTCACCAACTTTAAATTTTTTTAAATCGGAATCAACTGTTTTCATATGAGTAAATGATGATTTCAATATATTTTTTCATTTCCCTTATTAACAGCATTAGGTTTTTTACCAATTGTAGAGTGTACTGTATTATTGTACACACTAACAATTTCAGGCAATATATCTAACCATTTATAATTTCCTTGAAGACTAAACTTTTTCCACATTTTATTCTTTAATGTTCGGTTCACTCGCTCAACGATACTTGCTTTCAAATTAGAAAAAGTACTATAGTGATTGATTTTAAACTGTTTCATTAGCTTCTGAAAATCTTTGGAATAAAATTCTGTTCCTTTATCTGTTTGTATATTTTTTGGAACACCTTGCAGGTGTTTAGGGGCTTCTTTTAAGTCTTTGAGAATTTTTTTCATTGCTGCAGCCACCTCTTTATCAGTTTTTGTTTTAATAGGTAGTGCCCAAACGAATTTAGAAAAAGTGTTGATTACCACTAATATATATCTATATCCTCTATTAAATTTTGAGTAAGGTTGCATTTCAACTAAATCTGCTTGAAACAAATCATTAAGTCCTTTTACGATTACTCGTCTTCGTTTAAAAGTTCTTCTAGCGGGTCTATGCAATTCATTAACGACATCCTCCTTAATTTTATTCATTTTCAGTCTTACACTTTAAAACCAATCCTGCGTATAACACTCCAGGTGATGCAGAATATTTAAGAGATATTACAACAGAAATATTATCACCATTACCGAGTTTATGACCTAATAGTTCAATCGAACGAAATATATTGTTATTTATGATAAAATCTATGTCTTTACTACAGTGAACTTTTATCACGTCTGCCTCTGGAAATGGAAACGCTAAAGCAGTTCCATCGCCGCTAATAGTAAAACAACGTCTGGTTTCACCATTCGGTAGATTAATTGATTTTGTCGAATGTCCAAGAACCATGGGAAGGATGCAAAAGTAATATAAGTCTTCATTGGCATTTAGGATATGAGTTCCAAATTTATTTACCGACATACTCAATATATAATATGCAACTGTTGCTTTTTACTTCAAAAACTTTTATTTATAGAATTACTTTGGCTTCTCGTAGTTCTTCAATAATTGAGATTATTTCATTATTATGTCCAGTATGCCCGGCAACCCGAGAAGCCATTAAAAGTCTAAGTCTATCAACAAGTTCGTTGATGTTGTCCCAATATACATAGTCCGTATCTGTTTTGTTAAGTTTCAATATCCCCATTCCCAGTTTCTGCCTTGTTTGCCTATATGGAGCCTTAGGTCTACTAAATGCTTCTATGAGATTTTTTGCAGGTGTTTTAATATTTCTTGTTTTCGTTACCCCTTTGGTTTGTAAGTACGGTCCTATAATAGTTACATATTTGACTGAACCGTTACCTTGAACTTGCTCATTACGGTCGTGATTTCTGCGATATGCATTAGTTCTTGCTAGAATGTCCATATAATGATCTAAGTCTTCTTTCTTGTAACCAATAGGTTCTTTTTAAAAAGTATTCGTATAAACCTGGAGTGCCTTTTTAGGTTACACCCTCAACTTTTAAATTTTTATTAATAATTTTAACTGGTTTCATTGTTGTCCCTAAAAGAAATTTGTTTGTTTCCAAATCATGAACAATACCATAATTGTGATCAAATATATGTCTTGTATCCCTAACTCCTTCATCGATATATTTTCTTGGCAATTCATCAAAATCTTCCAACCAATCTTTATATCTGGAGTGTACAGTACGATCAGAGATATTTAAACCTACAGTACTATCACCCGGGGGTGTAGTTTCAGCTACTGTGCTTGTTTCTTGAATGGTAGTAGGTTTTTCCGGTTTTTCTCTTAGCTGTCCTTGTTGGAGTAGAAGTACTATAAAATTCCTTAAAAGTATGAGGTTCTTCTTTTATGTCAGTTGGTTCCGTTTTTGCAATATTTGAAATTAATTGCTGTAGTGGTTGTGTTATCGGTTGATACGTTTTTTCTAATTGGCTTTGAGTCATTGAGGCTTCTGACTTTAATGCTTGATATTTTTGTTTTACTGCTCTTCTTGATTTAACTAACTCTCTTGCTAGTCGTTTATCCATGTTTATAAGTGTATGAATGAATCGAACCTGCTTCTATATCTGCCAGAATTTAAGGGACAGTCCTTATCGATTACAACGAAACCGTAGTCTTCTTTCCAACAGTGTTCACAGAGAGCTTTAAATTTCTCAAATGTCATATCCATCATGCAATGGTCATTATATATGTGTTTTAAACTAGTTAGGTCCTGTTTAAATAAAATTAAGAGATTTGCATTTTCACGTATAAGCCTCTTGAGAATTGATGAATAACCTTGAAAAATGAAAAAACAATCCGTATTTGTATGTCTCCCAAATGTAAAATAGTCCCTTATAACAGTTTGATTCTGACATGGAATGTCATCAAATATAATAACTGAATTTGGTTTAATATCGTGAGGGGATATAATATTTTCATCATTGTCATATTCAAAATAACCAATCTCTTTAATAGGTTTTAGCAAATTTCTTAAATACTCATACTTGGGTTGATGTAACGATTTTGAGTATAAATAAATATTTTCGAATCTTATTCGGTTTGGATGTTCAAGTAATGTGAGAATGGAGTTCGTTTTGCCAAGTCCTGATGCTCCTACAACAAGACATCTCTGATTCTCCTCCAAAGAGATCGCCATGTTTTCTGAATGGTTTGTTTAAGATTTTTTCATCATGGTTTTTAATAGGTAAAGAAAAAGCTTGCTTTTCAATCCACATCGTCAGCAATAACTGACATAACATTCTAAATAATATGTATTTATAAAAAAAAACAGCCAAGTCAATTTGCTGCCCGTTTTACTACTTATAGAAGACGAGCAGCTCTATCGACTCAGTTTACAAAAACTATAAAATGAACATACACAACCCTTACTCGATTACATCCAATAAGAAGAGCAAGAAGAAAGGTACGGGTTTAGTAAATAAATTTATTAATAGTCTACCTGTTGAACTACACATTCCTGGTTATAACTATTGCGGTCCGGGAACAAAGTTGGAAAAAAGATTAAGTAGGGGGGATAGTGGCATAAATCCTTTAGACGATGCTTGTAAAGATCATGACATAGCGTACTCGCAATCTAACAATTTATCAAACAGACACGAAGCAGATAAGATTTTAGCAGATAAGGCTTGGCAAAGAGTAAAGGCTAAGTATTCATCGCTGGGTGAAAAAATTGCAGCTTTGATGGTTACAGGTATTATGAAAGGAAAAAAAAAGTTTGGTATGGGTGTTAAGACATCCAAACGAAAACTCAGGATAAAAAAACGCGTTATAAAAACTCCAAAAAAAATTGGTGGATTTTTACCTCTTTTGCTTCCAATTTTGGGTGCCCTCGGTGCATTGGGAGGTGGTGCAGCCGGAATTGCTAAAGCTGTTAATGATGTAAAAGCATCAAGACAATTGCTTGAAGAAACTAAACGTCATAACAAAGCCATGGAAAACGTTGCAGCCGGAAAAGGTCTATTTGTAAAGCCATATAGAAGAGGAAAAGGATTGTTCATTAAGCCCTATAAAGGGGGCTGCGTAAAAAAAAACATTAAAAAAAAGCTCAAATAAGGTTTCCGCAAAGAGCTTTAACAAATATTGATATAATAAAATATGCAAACATTTTAGAGATACCTAACTTTAGAGGTGTTTTTATGCGTGATAATCTCCCGCGAAAAATTAGACAAAAAAAAACTGGTATTGTTAATTTGGATAGTGAAAAAAATGATGGTTCTCATTGGGTAGCTTACATAAAAAAGCAAAAAGATGTCGTGTATTTTGATAGTTATGGTAATCTCAAACCACCTCTTGAGTTGATCCAATATTTTAATACAATTAAGGGTGTAAATATATATTACACCTATGAGGTCAAACAAAAATTTAATAACTGTAATTGTGGACAGCTAGCTCTTTTTCTATATAAGCACATGAAATAAATTATTACGGCATTTCTTAAAAATTAACAGAATGTCTACAACATTTACGCTTACAGGGAATTCTTTTATTTTATCATCTGATTTTAATCCTCCCATCTATTTGGATGACGACAAGCAATATTTATTAGGTTTAGCTGATTTTGAGTCATTTATGAGTATCCCTAATATAGAGGATGGAAACAATAAAATTTACGTAGATGGTAAAGTGATTGTTATTCCGGATGGAACTTATGACATAAAAGACTTAAGTACATTGATAAATAACAAACTGCATGAAAGTTTTACTATAGAACCCTCTTCGTTTAGATTAACGACAAATCTCAATACCCTAAAATGCAGTATTAAATGCAGTAAAGAAATTGATTTCACAAAAGATGATTCAATAGGAAACCTTTTAGGTTTTAATAAACGGAAAATTAAGCCTCATGAATGGAGTGAATCTGACAATGTTGTAAGTATTTCCAAGGTTAATGCTATTTGTATTGATTGTAACATTTGTGTAGGTTCATTTAACAATGGCAAACCAGTTCACATAATTCACCAATTTTTTCCAACGGTACCACCAGAGTATAAAATAGTGGAATCACCATTACCTATATTATACTTTCCAATTAGCGTTCAAACAATCAACAACATTACTGTAAAAATAATTGATCAAGACGGTCACCTTATAAATTTCAGAAACGAAACCATTACCGTAAGATTACATTTAAAAACTAACAACAATGGTTATTAGATATAATAGACCATTTGTATCTAAATTTGAACCTATTACCGTAAGTAAATCTTATAAAAAAGAAAAACTTAACCACAAAGTAAGTAGTTCCAAAAACATCAAACGGTTAACAAAAAAAAACCATCAGTTTCTGAAATCGTTGGGTTTTAAAGTTTTAAATAATGGATATTTTAAACGTTAATGAAAGTCTATATGTTGACAACTCTGTAATTGGCTCCGAATTACATACCTATCAACCAAAATTTGATTATAATGATGAAATACGTATTCCAATCCAAGAATTAGACACATACACATTACCTTCAGAAAGTATTCTATATATAGAAGGAAATCTCGCTAATCAAGAAGGAAAATATACAGAAAAATTAAGATTTGTCAACAATGGTATTGCGTTTTTGTTTCGAGAAATACGTTATGAATTAAATGGAGTAACTGTAGACTCTGTAAGAAATGTTGGTTTAACATCAACACTCAAAGGATATTTATCTTCTAATAACAATGAAAGCGTAAAGCTTCACAATGCTGAGTGGTTTCCCAACAGAAATGAAGCAGACAGAATTTTGGTAGATAATAAAGGTAAATTTAATGTATCGATACCCCTAAAGATGCTACTTGGATTCTTCGAGGATTATAAAAAAATTATTTTAAATATGAAGCAAGAATTAGTACTCATCAGAGCAAGTAATGATTTAGATGCTGTGCTCTTTATAGATGATACGGAACCCAAAACATTAGAACTTCCTACTCCAAAAGTCACGATTGAAAAATTGTATTGGAAAGTGCCACATATCGAGGTAGATATTCCTCAACAACTTGCCTTAACGAAAATATTAGAAACAAACAAGGAAATATTGTTAGGATTTCGAAGCTGGGAATGTGTTGAATATTCCGAATTACCTGAAGCAACGCGTCATACATGGCCGGTAAAAACAACTAGTAAACTGGAGACGCCCCGTCATGCTGTTATTGCCTTCCAAGTAGATCGAAAAGGAAAATTAAAAAAGGACATGAGTCAATTTGATAACGTTGACCTAACAAACATAAGAATTTTTTTAAATTCTGAGAGATATCCATATCACGATTTATATTTAAATTTTAAAGAAAACAAATTTTCTGCTCTATATGAAATGTTTGCCAATTTTAGAAATTCTTACTATGGATTGACAAGTGAACCAATTTTTGCGCCTGAAAAATTTAAGACAACTTCGCCTGTTTTACACATTGATTGCTCTCATCAGAAGGAATCGCTTCAAAGTGGTTCTGTAGTTATAAGAGTTGAATTTGAAACAAATGAAAATATTCAAAAAAATACCTCTGTTTATTGTCTCATCCTCCACGATAAAATATTTAGCTATAATCCTCTAACAAAAATAGTTAAACAACTTTAATACGCATGCGTCAGTTTTAATATTTATGGCATGACACAAAGAAATTTCTTTCATTATGGATTATATGCATCGGGTAATCATTTTTCAACACAAATTACAAGAGTTAAAGAAACAGATAGAAGAATACCAATTAAAATTTGAAATGGTAAAAAAATTTCACTATTTAAAGATATGAAAGTAATTGTAGATATACAAGGATTTAAAGTGGAGAACAATAAGTTAATTGTTAAAGAATTGGCAGCATACGATGGGTTTAAAATCAGCCACCACATATTTAAAGCGCCCTTTCCTATGAATCATTTACCATCAAAACTATACAGCAACGCTATTTGGCTAATGAACAATCATCATTGTATCGATTTGGATGAAGGATTTACTCCCTATCATAGATGTCGAGATGTTATCAAAAATTTAACCGAAAAAGTCGACTTTATCTATGTTAAGGGTGAAGAAAAGGCGGAGTTTGTCAGAAAATATTCTCAAAAAACCAGTTATTGAATTTGATGAACAGCCAGCTTTACAGAAATTGGAACCATGCTGCTTTTATCATCAGAAAAATCCATGTTTTTGTGCATTAGCAAATGTTTTTCATTTGTATAACTATTTTTTTTATGAAATAAAACGATTAGTTTTAAAATATATTTGTTTTATTGGTTAAATATTTCCTTATACATAATATGTGTTCGCTTAGCTCTAATTG